>JBBBDQ010001417.1:2825000-2867500 GCA_037127315.1 Ascarosepion bandense
CCAATTTCTTGGAGGTCAAAGATGCCTTTTTCTGTAAGACAGCCTGCAAACACATTGAAGCCCATTGAAAGGAGTCGTTTAGCTAAAAGGTTTCCAAATCCCTTATCACAGCCAGTGATAAGAACATATTTTTTATCATAATTCCTGACAGTCAGTTGCCACAACAGCCATCGTACAATATAGTAAACAACAACCACTGCCAGAAAAAACCACACTGTAGAGGTTGAGATAAAACAGTCATCCATGATGGTTAGCTGAAATTAAAACAAAAGACAACTCAATGTCAATCATCAATAAAAAGAACCATTAAAAAAAAACACTAATGGATGCTAAAAATGCTACTATATATATATTTTTTTCTAAATATATACTGTTAAATATAAGAGACAATGAATATCTATTATGCTTAATCATGAGCCATTCTAAACATCGTATTTTGGCTTTAATTTCAGTTGAAAATAAAGACAAAATTCTCCAACATTTGGATAATTTTTTATTAATTTTATTCTAAGCTTTCAGCTCACATGAGCCATCTTCAGAGAGGTTATTAAGATGGTAACACAATAGCATCCACCATCACCGGCAATTTTATTTTGTGTTGGCATAAAACTCTGCTAGGCAACAGCAATAGTTATCAAAAAAAAAAAAAACGCAGTTCGCGAATTTGCAATGCAGTTCTATGATGTCACACCGCATGATGACAACAGAACCATGTATTCAAATGCAATGTAATATGTTATCACCAGATTTAAAAGTGATTTTATTAAGTGTGGGCTGTTTGGATTTAATGTACATAGCCTCCAATATCAGGTTCTTTTTACTGTGTGTAAAATAAATAAATATATATATATATATATATATATATATATATATATATATTAGTCATCTGCAGACAGATCTGTTTTGCTGTATCACAGCTCATCAGTACAGTTAGACATCTGAATGCTTTTTACCCAGGATTGAAACCCAACCGAATTGGCGTCAGTTGGCAATTCTACCTCTGAGCTATAGGCAGTCAGTAGAAAGAAGCAGACTTTTTAATGTCTACATTATCATTATACACACGCCCAACAGCTGAGAGTGTTCTAATTCATTGCTGAATGAACAATGCGTAGATGCTAGAGTAGCTACTGTTTATATATAATTAATACAAGTAAAAGAAAAGTTGAGAGTATTGTCATCCCAGGCTCCTACCCTAGAAGTCATCCACGGAAAAGATGGACCGACTGCATCCATGAGGATCTGAAAAGCACTGGCCTCAAGCCTGAGCAGGCAATGGATCGGGGGGGTGGGTGACAAATGAACATCAGACCTGGACGGCATGGCAGAACTTCCAACCCTCGGACATGGGGAAGACAGAGAAGAAAAACTGAGTAGTAGTAGTAGTAAAAGGTTTGTCACTTAGCTGATGTTATTTTCAGCATCCTGACTCCAGTGTTTTATAGAGAGACCCTCTGGGAATCACTATCCATTTTTTTTTTTTTTTTAAATCATATCACCCCAAGCAAGGCGATAACACCACTGATGTGCAGGGGGCTACGTAAGGGTAAAAAGAATGGAAAAGAGAATTTGTCAAGGACTATCAGCAAATCATTTATATTTCTTGAGGTTTCTTTTTTATAAACACTTTCCATTGATGCAAGTTTTTTTTTGCTTTTCATAGTGTCCATGTACACGCCCATCTGCATGTATGTCTAGCAGGTCATGGTTGTTTGTCTATTTCATCACCTTTTTTTCATTTTACATTCGCTTCTTAACCACCTCTTTCTCTTAATTATTGCTATTTTTACTTCCGGTTTTATATATAACACATATAGTTGATAACACAAAATCCTTTTTAAAATCACATAACCTACAAGATCTTATTACAGAAGCACTATTGATTAAGAGTAATTCCCCTGCTATCAATCTAACACTGTTCTATAGCAGAGATGGGATTTTATGTGTTTTCTAAAAAATAGAAGTAACCCTTATGCTAACCCAGCCATGCATGGTACATGACTGCTTTAAGTGGTCATTCTTTCACAGTAAAAACCACTATATAGTACAACATGCAGAGAATAAACATACTGAATTTTTTTTTTTATAAGTGTTTCACCCCAAGCAAGGCATGTCACTGCCACTACTGCGCAGGGGGCTACGTAGAGTGGAGAAAGGATGATTAAATATAGGAAATGTCAGAGGGTGGGTGATAGGTGGGTAAGGATACCGAGAATGAGGGTTGGGTAGATGAGAGTGTTCTGAGAATAATTGGGAGTTAGTGTGATAGGAGGTGTCTATTGACCCTACATTTAAACACCTGGAGATTGTAACTGTCGGGAAAGCAGAGTTGTGGAAGGGAGTTCCACAGGCGGGAAGCGTGAGAAAAGAAGCTGTTGGAGTAGAATTTATGGTTACATCTTATTTGTTTAACTGTAAAAGGGTGGGACCTAGTTGCTAATCTAGGATCTTGTGTAAATTCGTGCTTAGGCGGCAACAGTGATCTAAGCTCATCGGAGCAGTAGCCATGAAGGTACTTGTAGAAGAGGCACAGGGAAGCCACAACCCCCTTGAGGATTGATAAATCACAAGAGACTTAGTTGGCAGTTTCTGGTTAATTTCTCCTATTGTGTGCATGGACACGGCCTGAGTTAGTGGCTGCTGCCTGTCAGTCTTTTCTGTTGTGTGAGTCCAGATGTGTTTGTACGCATGTGTAGTTCAAGTTGGCTTTTGTAAATGTTTTGAGCCCTGAGAACTATGCTTCTATTTTATTATCTTTAAGGGGATTGAAAATCTAATTTTTACATAAAGGGTGAACTTTTTGAATACAAGATTTTCATTAGTTAGCTTGTGAAAATCTTTTTCTTGAATTTTCAGGAGTGGTAAAAGGAATCATTCTTGTTATTTTCTAAATGGTTAAAAAATAACACATGGTAGATTTACAACTACATCTACCAAGTATGTTGGCAGTATTTTCCTTCGTAATCATTATTTATCAAACAAACATTCTGATGGGATTTTATTGGTTGAAAAATATTTATAGAATTGAATTCCTTCATAAGCTTTCAAGTTGTACTAATAAATCATAATGTAACTTGGATTACTTGTACTTACTCTTCTAGAAGAATTTTTACACTGTAAAAACTGCTACGTAGTAGTAATACGACACATCCAGATCAATATACCTAATACAACATCCTTGAGAATGGCTAAAACACTGGCCAGAAACATTTGGAACAATAGAAGCTATGGACAATTTTTATATTCCTTAACTTCTGAAAAACAGAAAAATGTTAGAATGTTGGAAAAACTCAATAAAAGTGTGATTTAATCTTCCTTGTCAGCTGTATTCAATGAAAGTCTTAAAAGAAAGGTTTCCCAAATGTACATTAATGTGTGTGAGTGTGAGAGCAGCATTAAAGATGACTCACAAAATACTGCAATTTTCTTCTTTCATAGAGGTTTAATTAAACAAGGAAAGTAATTGCATAATCTTCTTCAGTCATTTTTAATGAAATTTGTATGTATGAAAAATACTTTTATTCAAAATGTATCTACACAAGTTTGGTATCTGTTACTTCATTGACAGCAAGATGATCAAATTACAAATGTAAAATTTAAAATATGTTTATTAGAAAATATATTCAGTTTAAATATGGAAGTTACAAAAAGACTTCAAAAAGGACCAACTTGTACATTTTTTCTTGTCACCCAAGGGTTGTTGGCACATAGAAAGGGAAATTAGCCCTTTAAACACATGTGTTTATTTTAACTGAATTCAGATTGTTCATGCATGTATATTTGCATGTACACATGTATATCTGATTAAAAAACAAACCTAAAAATATTTTAAAAATTAAAAAGAAAACTTGAGAAAAATAATTATTACATAATTTTTTAAAAAAATTTAATAAAATCTTATTACATAAAGTTTCTTTTTTTTCTGAGTTTTAATTTTTTTTTTTTTTGTCTCCAGCTTTATGATTTTAATGCTCAGCCCAGCGTAGGGGCTGTACAGACTGCCCCGTGGGAAGGGAATGTATTATTTCAATGTCTTATTTTAACATCTGTCTATATTTCTGAGATGAATGAGGTAACTATTTACACTATTATAATTATTTGCACTATTTACATCATTCAAACTATTGTTCTCACCTTTATAGAAGAAGGCCAGGGTTTACAATGGCCACAACATTGTGAATATGAATATAAAAATGAAGACAGTAGTCCTAACAATGTAAATAGTGTAAATATTTACAATCAGTATTACCCCTTGCAAAGCAGTAAAAACCACAAGGGGTTACAGACAGTGGAATAATGAAGAACAGAAACATTAATAATGTGTGGGAAGAAGAAAGGATCAGGAGAATAATCAGGAGGACAGCAGGTAGCAATTAACATTGCATTTAAATTTTGGTTGGAAAAGCATGGAGCCAGAAAATAGTTCCACAAGTGAGAAGTGTGAGAAAAGAAATAAATTCAGTTACATCTACCCAGATCAACTGCAAATTGATGAAAACTTTATGCCAGTCAAGCAACTGTGCTTAAGTTCATAAAGTCTAGGTACCATATTGAAAGTCTCATCCAAACAATTACCATGAAATTATTTATAAAAATGGCACAGAAAAGAAAACCTTATAGTGGAGGGTAAGTGACTAAAGCTAAGCTGCCAGATCAGGACCAACAATATTGCTGATTCTTTAGTGGCACTGAACCATATATGATAGCAATATTGTGGGCAAATAGTAGTAACATATATATCAAAACTTATTTATAAATGAAACTGTGTGTGTGTATCCATTATCTATAGACTCCGAAACAGCTGAACAGATTTTCTTGAAAATTTACACAGTTGTACTATAAGCTTCTGTGAGTGTTCTTAGCTAGGTTTTGTGTTGAGGTACCCCCGATAAATATTGAAAATTGATAATTGAAAAAAAAAATTCGGGTTATAGAAGGAGTGGTTCGATTTTAATCAAATTTGATACACTCATAGACAAAAACATAAGAAACGATATTCAGAAGTTTCAAGGTTGCAGTTCTTACAATAGTGCAGAAAATTTGATATCGATACCAGGAAATCAAAATTTGACTTACATCCATTCATTTTTCTTTTAGTCTATGGTTTCGCTTTAACTGGAAACAACTGTTGCTTTTTAGTCTTTTGTGCCAACGTCCGAAGAGTCTGAACTCCAGGACCATGGATTAGTTTAAAAGCTTTCACTACACCCGAGCAATGCCGGGCTATACTGCTAGTGCAAGATAAAATTAGGAACAGAAACATTATTAATGAACAGGAAGAGAAAAAGAGTAATCAGAAAGACAGTAGATAGTGATTAACATTGCGATTGAATTTTTGCAGATTAAAGTTGTTTAGAATGTATGGAGCTGGAATGGAGTTCCACTAATAAAATGTGCAAGCAAAAAAACTTAGCATAGAATTTACAGCTACATCTGTAAATTGATGAGATCTTGACAAGAGTCTAGTATTGCACTTAAGTTTATAAAGTTGAAATATCCAAAGTGAAGAGTTCATCTGAACAATTACCATGAAAGTATTTATAGAAAGGGCAAAGAGAGGCAATCTTGCAGTAGTGTGAAAGTGACCAAAGCTGAGATGCCAGGTCAGGGCCATTTATATTGTTGACTCTTATATATTCAGCCAATATATAGGACAGCAATATTCTAAGCATAAATGAATGCCAGACTTATAAATATATAAAATAGTCTTCAGAGAGAAAAATTGTCTCACCCAACACAGTAAACAAACTGTTTAGCAACTGACTTAGCAATGAATTCAATATAATCTTTCCACTCCATATCAGCTGAGAAGGTGAGCCTGAGAAGGTGTAACAAATTACTTTCCTGGAGGCTAGCATCAGCCATACTCATGGAAGGGGTCTCTCAGACGATTAATAGAGAGAAATTTAGTTTTTGATATGTTAAAATTAAAAAGTCATCTTTTTGCTAAGAAAATTCTAAAATCAGCCAAATTGTGTGAGTATATATGTGTATAAATTGTGTGTGTACATTAAATGGCACAAGCATATGTCACTCATGTATGACAGACACGTTAAACAGGCTCATGCAAAGTCACATGCAAACACTGCGTGACAGAGAATCAGCTCCTTTATAATATAGATTCAGTCAGTTCAGTGCCATACACGATACATGCTTGGACGAACATGTCTCTTGATCAAAGACTGACTAGGCAAAAGATTTTCCTGTAGTAGGATACTATTTCTGTCTGTAGTAGACTGGTTGCCAACCAAAGCTACAGAACCAACTTTCTCCATCTCATCTCCCTCCAGCTATGGAGTGATACTTATCCCAAAGGAATTTGCGTATAAGTGAATGCAACAAATTCAACTGAAATTTGAACTTGGCTGTCAGATTTCTCAGCCTGGACCAATATTCATTACAACACATTACTCATTCGTGCATTGACTAATGTTGCCATATCTGTCATGTGCTTTTAATATTCATCTTTAGGTTCTTGACAAAATCCAAAGGAAGACCTCTAACGTAATTAGGCCTGACTTAGCAGTCACTTTCTCGCCAATGTCAAGTGGCTTCCCTCCATCTTTTCTACAAATATTTTCATGGCAAATGCACTGACAAGCTTTTTCCCTAGTTCCCTGACCATATGTATTTAAGCATGCTACTAGATTGACATTAAGGTCCTGCTCTTTTACCGTCAAAATAATTAAATGTAACTATCTCTTCTACTCTAAGAGTTTCTTTTCTCACATATGCTTGCTTCCCTGATAGTTACAGTCTAAATAGTTTAAATACAATGTCAATTGCCATCCACTATCTCCTTGATTCCCAACCATTTTTTATCCTTTCTTTGACATCCTATGTACCTTGTTTTTTTTCTCTCACTGTCATCCCTTTGTGCACCAATGGCAGTCCTGCCTTGCTTGGAGTGAAATGATTATATACAAAAAAAAAAAAAAAAAAAAAAAAAAATAAACACAGTGGTCTCAATCAGGACAGGAACTTTTTCTGTTTTTAAAAAATTGTTTTTATCATTTTAACTTGCTCTGTTTTATGATTTTGTATTTTTAAACTATCCTATGACACCCATGAGCATTCTGTCAACACTCACTTGGGTCAAATTGTTTAGTTTGGGAATCATTATCATAGAACATTGTTGGAAAAAAATGTTTGTGGTTTAAATTTTTTTTCCCCATCTGTGGGAATTATAATGTTCATTTAGCCTTGTGTTAATTTTTGCATTCAGGCTATTCAAAATTATTACTGTACAATATATCATTTGAAAATATGTTTTCAACTATTGAATCTTTCATTGTAAATTAATCTGACAACTTAGGAAAGACATTGACCTAATCTGAACTTTAAGATGTTAATGATTTGCTTCTCTTGCATTCAGTGTATGATGGACAGAGAATCAACACTTTTTTATTTAATATAGATTTAAAAACTATATCAGTCAGTTAATTGCCATGTGTGATACACACTCAAGTGGTCATGCCTCTTCTGAGACATGACTGACTAGGCAGAAAATTTTCCTGCAATAGATTGTCATTACTTTCTAGACCAGTTCTCAACCAAGGATGTAGTACCCAATCTGTTTTGCTATTCAACCCATAGCTGGAGAGAGAAGAGATGGAGGGACCTTTTCTAAGGGTATTTGAGTTTAAGTGACTGAAACAAATTCAAATGGAACTTGAACTTGGATCTTCAATTTTTCATTCTGAGCTGATATCCATTACACCACAACACAACATTGTGCCATTAAAAAAACTCTTGGAACCAGACACTTTTCAAAATTTTTGACTTTCAAAATGATAGTTTTTTTTTGTTTTTTTTTAATCATTTCACCCCAAGCAGGGCAGAATATTCACTGGTGCACAAGGGCTTACAGTGAGAAAAAAATGTGAGGTACAGGAGATGTCAAAGAAAGGATAAGAGATGGATGAGAATCAAGGAGATAGAAGATGGCAGTTGATGTTAAACTTTTAGAGATTGTAATTATCAGGGAAGCAAGCAAATGGAAGGGAGTTCTACAAACAGGAAGCACGAGAAAAAAACTTGCAGATTATAAGAGACAATTACATTTAACTATTCTGATGGTAGCATAGTTGAAATACAAAAAAGAAAAAAAAAGATTTTTATATGGTCATCAGTAACATATTCTGAAGTTTTCAAAATAAAAAGAAAATAATTGAATGGAAGATGTCTATCTGACTGATGGCACACCTACTCCTTCATGGGTCATTTAATGCTGAAATTTAATTTTCTTGGAAGTTTTCAAGTAATAGAATATGTTATTATGCTTTCACAGTTGAATACATGGTAGATGATACTTCCCTTTTGTGCAAGTACATGTTTGTGTGAACATAATTACTACAGGCAATTAATAAAGATGTATGTTTTATGTTGTAGTTTTGTTGAAGTTATATTTTGGAATACAGTTTGATTTCTTGAAATTGTAGGATATTATATGGATTAATGTCAATCGATATTCATAAGGAGATGAATACTAGAGACGGTTATATGTCTGTTTTATGTTGTAGTTTTGTTGAAGTTATATTTTGTAATAGAGTTTTATTTTCAAGAAATTGTTGGATGGATTAATATCATGAAAGAATTCTTTCAGGTTGTTTGAGTGACCTCATCCAGCAGCTCATCAACCCACCACTGGCAACCCAATGCTGAAATCCAAATGTTTTGAACTATGCCTTCAACTACAGATAAAATGTATTACTAGTCATTTAACTATAAAAGGGTACTTTTTTTTTATATAAAAATGTATTGCTGACATTTTTACTATAAAAATATATTTTTATGTTTTCATAGTGTTTTGTTTGTAGGGTTCACTATTTACCTATAGCTGGGAACACAAACAGGTGTTGCCACCTTGGTTTAAAAATACCTTAAAACCCTACCTTTTTTGGCATTAAATAACCCATACAGGTTGATATGCCATTAAACAAAACTCACTCACTCACAGCCTTGGTCCAACCCACTCTACATAGTTGTGTCTCAATGCTCCAACCAGGCAGATTAGTCATGGGTATGACAAACTACATTCAGCAACAAAGTCTCTGATCAGGAAATAGGAAGTTTTGAGGAGTATGGAACCACCTCTTAATTGCAGTTGTTGAGAACTAAAAAAAAAAGTAAGGTTTTAAGGTATTTTTTAAAGGTTTGATAACAGTGAGAAGGTTGATTTAGTCAGATTTTGATATCTTTTTTTTATTTTTTTAAACTGAAGAAGTCTTCTAGTTTTATATTCAAAAATGTATTGCTGGTAATAATTTTTTTTCCTTCAAAAATGTGTATTTTCTTATAAAAGTCTATTTTTCATAATGTTTTGATCCCAGTTTGGGGGTTAACTATTAGCTCATAGCTGGGACCCTAACAGGTGTTACCACTCTGGGTCAGACTGGACCTGGGAATAACAGCAATTAAGAAGTGGTTCCGTGCTCCTCACAACCTCCCAATCAGAAGCCTTGCTACCAGATGCAGTTTACCATCATATATAGGACTGGACCAAGGCTGTATTGAAATAGTAATATTTACTTTGCTTTACAAGGCCTGATATATCATTGTAGAAGAAAATTTTGGAGTCATATTCAATCCTGTTTATAACCAAATAAGGGCTTTGGTATTTATAAAAAAATAAAAAATAAAAAAATATTATCGTATTTGACAGCATTTTAGGCACATTTATTTTTGCTAAAAAATATCTTTCAAAATTTTTCTGTGTCTTATACACCATATGTAGGCTCAAAATTCGCGATTGTCAACCAAAATTAGCTACCTGGCAACTCCTATTAGCTTAGACTTTAGAGTAACTTTCATATACCTATTGTCATCATTTAAAATGCTATTATGCAGATTAAAAGTTTTATCATTGATATTCATTATATAAAATTTCATCATGTTTAATCAGTCAGTTAAGTGCCATACGTGATACACGCTTGGGCGATCACGTCTCGAAAGAGACATGACTGACTGGGCAGAATATTATCCCGCAGTAGGTTGCCATTGCTTTCTGCGGTAGACTGGTTGCCGAACAAAGCTATAGAACCCAATCTGTCTTGTTATTTAACCCATAACTGGAAGGAAGAGACGGATTAATACCTTTCCCAAGGGTATTTGCGCGTAAGTGAATGCAATGAATTCAGCTGGAATTTGACCTCAACTCCCCGATTACTTGTTCTGAGCCGATATCCAATGCACTACAATGCATTAGTTCCATTAAACAAAGCTGTGATTTCTAAGGGATTCAAGACTATTACAGTAAAAACCACAAACCATGAGAAGACCAATTATACAGTTGTTCTTGCATGTTGTGCTGATGACACAAAACTTCCTTCTTGAAAATGAGTATCAGAGTTTTAATAATGAAGACACATAATTTCATGGATTTGAAGATAAATAAAATTTTAATCGTAATTGTACTGTTTTGCTCAATTGTAATAATTGCTTGATTTTTATTTTGTTTTCTTACCTTTGGATATTATAAAGTTTTTATAGGCTCGTATTCCTTTTTCCTATTGTTTTTCATTTAATTACAATCATGGCTTGTTTAATCAAAATCATACCTCATAAATATAGCTTAGGCTGTACCATTTACTAATAATTTTACTAATTTTTTCTTGATTTGCCCTGCTGAAATTGGGGTGTGTCATATTGTACACTCATGTGTCTTATATGCTGCCAAATATGGTAATTTAGTTTCTAGAATTTTTTTTTTTTTTTACACAAGAAATTATTTATCTATATTCATATAGTCGTTTATTATATGCTTTGACTTTAGATTATGGTAATAATCTTGGCTGTTATGTTTTGACTGATGTATTGTGCAGCCTTTATTTTTGGTTATACTCAGTAACTTTTTTAGTTTTGAATATATATATATATATATATATTTCTAAGGAATTAGAAGTGGTTTAAAGCATACTGGATTCCACAGTGGATTCTCCTACAAATGGGGATGCAGGTTCAAACCCTGTCAGAGAAGACATTTTCTTCATTAAGTCTTTTGAATTGCACATCAAGTAGATATGATTCACACTATTTAAAAAAAAAAAAAAAAATGAAAACAGGACATTTACTAAAACATGGGTACCTACTAAAATGGCATTTGGAGTAATATATATGGTTCAAATGCAGTCAATGCTAAATTCAACTGAAGTCAGTTTTCCTTTCTTTCTCCTCTACAACCAACAAAATTTGTAGGTTTAGATCCCAGTACTATCAGCCAGATAACATTTGCCCAGAAAATTGTTTACCCCCAGCCTCCTTAACAAATGTGTGTGTATGTGTGTAAGTGCATTAAATTGTAATGTTTAGTGTCGAAAAAGCTTTTTTCAATAGATTACTAGTGAAAAGTCATTTTATGCAAGCAGATTTTTTGTCAAATTTTTAATTTTCTAAACAAACATATATATGCCAACATACTTAAGCACTGAGACAAACTTGTTAATATGTGATAACAAAAAGAGAAGATGTGGTCACACAAAGGCTGCTTTGAAATGAGAGAACATCCACCCCATTTTGTAAACAATCCAAACTTAGCTTCGATGACTGCTCGTTTTTCCTTAAATGGTCAGTGAAACAATGTAAGTGAGATTAAGGAGAACATGACAAGGCACCTTATTCTGAAAGAGGAATTTGTACACTGTTTTGAAAAGTGGAAGGAACATGGGAATAGTTGTGTGAGGTCCTAAGAGACGGACTTGGGTGTTAGCTAAAGCACTATTCAGCTCTGTTTTTTTTTTGTTAATGTTAAATGGCTGAATCATTTCACCTCAAGCAAGACAATAAAACCATGAAGATGCATAAAAATACAAGAAAAAAGGAAAACATTAAGGAGCAAGAACAAAAAAAAAAAATGAAACAAAAATTAAGGCAGAAGATTGCATTTAAATTTTTGCAAATCAAATTTACTGGAAAACAAGAAGCTAGAAAAGAGTTCCACAAGTGAGAAATGAGACAAAAACTGTTAGCAAAGAACTTAGTTACATCTAGCCATTTCAACAGTAAAATAATGAGATCTTGCTGCCAATCTAGTACTGCACTTAAAGAACCTGTTAGCAAAGAACTTACAGTGCATTTAACCAGTTCAGCTGTAAACTGATGAGACCTTCCGGCCAGTCTAGCACTGCACTTAAATTCATAAAGTCTAGATATCACAGAGGAAAGTTTATCAAAACAATTACCATGAAAATATTTATAGAAAAGGCACAAGAAATCTGTGATATAGCAGTTGGAAAGTGACAGAAGATGAGGTGCCAGGTCAGGACCAATGACATTGCAGATTCTTTGTATTTTATCAAGAATCTCTGGAGCACCAGACCAGGTGTTGTAGCAATATTTGAAGGATGAATGAATGGTAGATTTATAAATATTTAACAAATACTGCTTAAAAAAATTGTCTAGCATGTCCCAGTGGACCAAATGTTTTAGCAGCAAACCTAGCAATTGATTTCATACAATCTTTCCACTTCACATCAGTGGAAAATGTCAACCCAAGAGCAACGAGTAACTTTCCTGGAGGTTAGAATCAGCCATACTGATGGAAGGTACAAAGGGTTCTCTCAGATGATTAAAAGAGATCAGTTTTGTTTTAGAGATATTAATATGAAAAAGCTATTTTTTGCTCTAATTAAAAACAGAGTGTAGGTCATTTTTGAGATCAGCTGCCAATATGACCTTGTGGTGTTACTCACATCATACCAACAAGAATAGCTGTGTGCTCACAGGAATAAAAACACACAAAGAAATAACACTAAAAGTATGTTACACTGTATATTAAAATCAATAATATTATTTCACTGTAATGTGTGTGTGTGTGTGTGTGTGTGTGTGTGTATTTTAGTTGGTTGGTTGTTGGATTGTTTAAACAACATATCAACCTTCTTTGGGTCATTTAATGCTGAAAATAGCTTTTTTTTTATTATTAAAAATCTACCCTTTCTAATGTATAACCAATATTTATTTCTTTTGGAATTGTGGGTCTATCAAAGGTCAGTATGTATGTGTGAGTTGGCATGATTTCTTCATTTCTTCGAATGGTGATTCTTTTTTTAGTATTGTTGTCTATTTCTTCTTATATAGCAAGCAAAAAAACTTTGCTTTTTATGACATCTATGGAGGAATTTAGTTTTGCATGTGTATACGTGTGGCATTTAATATTGTGGAATTTCTCCATTTTTAGTAGTTTTTTTTTGCATGCTTTTGGTTTTCAACTAACAAATTATCATTTCTTAGTTTTTTTTAATGTTTTTTGACGTTGATAGATTAGATATTACCTTTCTACCAGAAAAGGTAATAACTGATCTAGTTTTCTTTGATGATTCAATTACAATAAATTTTGATAGCTTCAGTGTCTGATCAAGGTTCAGTATGGGGTTTTTTTTTGTTTGGCTTTCTATAGATTTGTGCTTAGTTCTTCACCTTTCTTGGTCCACACCCTCCTTGGAGCCCAACAATGGGAGATGTTGCGGGGAAACCCATTCACCCTGTAATCCCAGGGATACAAGAAATGTATGCTCATATTAGATGAGCGTCTGCCAGCATTTGTGGTTTCCTTTTGTTTCTCCAACCCAATTTGGTGAGAACTTCAGATAGGTTCCAGTCATGTAGCAGCTTTATCCCACGAACAGATTGACTCTTGCCACCCCCTTCTAACACTTACTAGCAGTATAACCCGGCATTGCCCGGGTGTAATGAAAGCTTTAAAACTAATCCATGGTCCTGGAGCTCAGACTCTTTGGACATCGGCATGTAAAACTAAAAAGCAATAGTTGTTTCCAGTTAAAGTGAAACCGTAGACTGAAAGAAAAATGAATGAATGTAAGCCAAATTTTGATTTCCTGGTATCGATATCAAATAAGTTTTTTTCATTGTAAACTGAATTTTGAAGGCTAAATAAGTTCTCTGAGTAAATGATATCATAGCTGAGACTAAGAACTACAATTATACCTACTTAGAGCCAAACCCGAAGCAAAGACTAAAATAAAAGGGCTGAAAAAATACAGGCATTCAGGCAGATAAACAGACACATGCACAAACATTTTGCCTTTTATTTTTTTATATATATATATATATATAAATTAATAAAAATAATTGATTTTCTTTACTATTCGATTATCGATTTGATATTTATCGGGTTTTGTTTTGAGGTACCCCTGATAAATATTGAAAAATGATAATCGAAAAAATCAGGTTATAGAAAGAGTGTTCCGATTTTAATCAAATTCGATATACTCATAGACAAAGACATAAGAAACAATATTCAGAAGTTTCAAGGTTGCAGTAGTAGTACAGAAAATTGATTATATATATATATATATATATATATATATAAAAATAAAAAGCAAGATGTGTGTGTGTGTGTGTGTGTGTGTGTGTGTGTGTCTGTATGTCCTTTATACAAATCCACAATTTTTATCCGATTCTCACCAAACTTCACACAAATATTCTTTAGGCCGAGTCTGAGCTCCAAAACCATGAATTAGTTTTAAAGCTTTCATTACACCTGAGCAATGCTGGGCTATACTGCTAGTTTATTAATAATAATGGTCTGTACAAACTTATCGAACAGATTAGATTTACTATTTTAAGACAAGAATAAATAGTTGTTTTCTTCAAAATAGACATTGAGAAACTTATATGTCAGGGGGTGGCTAATCTGTGGCTCAAGAGTCACATGTGTCTCTTTGATCATTAATATGCAGCTTGTAGAAATATATTGGCAGAGCTCTTTTTTTTTTTTTCATCACAGTTAATATAAAAAAAGAAAAGAATTCAAGCTTTAGAATTATTTAGTGAGTATGAATTGAGACCTCAATGGATTAAAACATCAGTTTAATGTTAATGTGTATTTAACAAAAAACGTATGTGTAAATTTTGTTCATGACTTGAAGCTCTCAAACATCTGAAATTTATCAAATGTGACTCTTGCATTAAGCAAATTTTGCAACACCTGCTTTTGGGCGTAGACAATCATGGCTCGTAAAGCTTTTTTTCTTCAATATCTGACTTGCTATATCTAGTGGAGTGTGGAAAAAAAAAAAATGTCAGGCTATATTGTCCTAGACACATTGATTAGAAAATTCATAAACATTTAGAACATTATCAACTTTTTTCCTTTTTAAAAAAAGTTGGAGCATACAACTACCGAAACATCATTAAAGATGAAGGCAACATTGTAAATAGTGGAAATAATTGACTAAACAGTAAAATAATATTAGCAACCATAACGACTCCCAAACTGTTCATAGAAGTGGCAAAGATGAGAGTTTCTGCCACAAAACTATTTGCAAGCAATATATATATATATATATATATATATATATAGCAGGGATGATCAAACTGCAGTTTGCATAACACATGCAGCTCTTTGACCTTTAACATGCGGCTCGTAGAAATATATTTGCTGAGCTCTTTTTTTCATCACATTTAACATAAAAAAGGTAAATAAGAAAAAATTCAAGCTTTCTAATTATTTACTGGGTATGAATTGAGACCTCAATAGATTAAAATGTAAGTTTAACGCTAAAGTGTATTTAACAAAAAACCTATGTGTAGATTCTGTCCAGGTCTTGCAGCTCTCAAATATTTGAACTTTATCATTATGTGGCCCTTGAATTAAGCAAGTTTGGCCATCCCTGTTATATGAGTTGCTACGCAGTTCATCTGTTATGATGCTTTGTGTTTCTCGTATTATGCTGGACTTTTTATCCAGCTTCCAAAAACTATTTTTCATTTAAATATTTTCAAGAAAATGTTTTGAGGTTTAAGTTCTCCAAATTCTTAATGCATTGTATAAGAATTTTTGCAGTAAGGTTCATCCTTTACAAGGCTCAGGGACCACTCCAGGTAGAAGGTTACATGAGAAGACAATTTGTGCAGATAAGAGTGGAAAATAATGGTTAATCCTAGCCTTGGACAGGTTAAGATTATAGTCATTGGGCAAACAACTTTTTAGGAGTCAGTTCCACAGAGCAGTTTTTTGTGGGAAGATGTTTGAGTGGAGCTTGCTTCTCACTGATGAAATATTGAGGGGATGTGGGTGGTTTGCTACAATGTAAGTAACATGGTGGGTCTTTGCTGTGAGGGTTTGAAATATATAATAAAAATAAAATAAATAAAAGCATGATTTTTTGCAATGCCATTAGAGGAAAAAAACAAAAAAAAATGTAAAGAAAACAGCTTTCAAAGCAAAATTAAATTAATATTTTTTAAATTTAAAACATCTTTCATATATTTTTACATATATTTTACAAACAAACACCTGAAACAAGAATTTACAAGGTAGAGACCTTGTAAATTCTTGCTTCAGGTGTTAATTTGCTGTTATTTTGTTTTCTATCAACTGAATCTTTTTCTTTAAGTGAATGCTACAATTCTAAAGTTTAAAAATTCTTTCCAACTGCAGTGGTTAGAAAAGTTAATAAGCTACAAATTGTTTCTTTATAAAATAAGTTATAATACTACCAAGCATTGTGGTGCAGTGGATATCGGCTCGGAACGAGAAATCGGGGAACCGAGTTCAAATTCCAGTTGAATCCATTGCATTCACTTATGCACAAATACCCTTGGGAAAGGTATTAATCCATTTCTTCCCTCCAGTTATGGGTTAAACAGCAGGGCAGATTGGGTTTTGTAGCCTTGGCTGGCAACCAATCTACTGCAGAAAGCAATGGCAACCTACTGCGAGATAATCTTCTGCCCAGTCAGTCATGTCTCTTTTGAGACATGATCGCCCAAGTGTGGCACTTAACTGACTGACTACCAACCAACTCACTAACTGCAACCAAAAATTATTTGAACTTGTATAAGAATTTGTCAGTACAAAAACAATAAGTGATATAATTTATGAAAACAAAACATTTTTAAAATGATTATATTAACTCTTATTTTCATTATTTACATTGTTCAGACTGTCGTTTTCATCTTTTGTCATATTCATGACATTTCGGCTATTGTATGCTCTGGCTTTCTTCAGTTGATTGAAATTTCGAACTGAACTATTTATTTCGATCACTTTGATATATTGTTCTTGTTACATGAGCCATGTCACTTCTGGATGTTTTTGTTATCCCTAAGTTATTTGTTCATCACTTCTTTAGCCGGTTACTGAACATGTAACTTTTTGATTTATTTTTCGTTTAATAAAGAAGGCAAACATTTATCTCCCCTGAACCATTACCTGTCACAATGGCAACAAGACAGTTATAATGTTTAGCAAACTTTCTCGCTACAACTGAATGAATCGGGGGGAGGGGGTGGGGGGCTCGAGACTGTTGGCTTTGTGCCGCATCTAGTAAAGCAAACAATTTGTTTTGAGAAAATTTTAAGGGTTTAATTGGGAGATTAATTAGAGGTTAAATTAATTATGTTGTAAAAATTTGGTAATGTGTTTTCTTGTCATCAGTTTTAAACTTGTTTTTTAAATTCTTCAATTCTTGAAAACAATTCAGGAAAAAAAAAAGAAAAAAAAAATGCTCCGGAAGAGTTTAAATATTTTCCTTAATCTGAATTATATTCTACCTTGGAAATTTTCATTTGTTCAGGTAGATCAGCTTTTTTAATTGTAACTGATAAATTGAAATTGAAAAGGTTGATAAACTAAAAAAAGAAAAAAGGTAAATCAAATTGGAAACATTCTGATATCTTGGTTGTCATTGTTATGCTTATATATTTCCTGTGCAGTAGTATATCTATGGAATAAAAGTAGTGTGACACCAAAATCCAAAGTTGCAATCGAATAGTAAAATATGCTTTCCAAAAGCTAAGCAAAGCATTAAGATAAGAAAGTTTTTGTTAGAGAGAGAGAGAAAAAGACTACTTAAATGTAATTAAATATCAATCCACTTATACAACAGTGAAAGCTAGGGAGTTTCCATAAGCTAAGCAAAGTATTAAGACAGAGGAAAATCTCATTAGAATCAAAGATTACTGAACTCATAATATGACAATGAATGGTGGACAATTTACACTCGCCTTTTGGAAACTAAATAAAGTATTAAGACATGGGAAAATCTCATTAAGAGCAAAGAAACAAAGAAAAGAGTGCTGAACTGCTATCAGTCAAGTGCCATATCTGATACATGCTTGGGCAATCAGGTCTCAAAAGAGATTGGGCAGAAAACTTTCCCACAGTAGGTTATCATATAACAATTCTGCTTGTTCCTTCCTTAGTTAGTTTCTCCGTCCGTTACGCCACTTACTCTCTATACGAGCTTTTCTGTCCCCTCAACCTTTCTCTAACCTTTGTTAAATGGAATGGTAGTAAAGAGTGAGAGAGTAGGAGGAGAGAGCCTATAGAAATACCATATCAATAGCAGCTTAAGCTGGTGTTGTAGCAGTAATTGTGTGTGTGTATATATACACTGTACAATATAGTAAAAATAGGTAGGTTTGTTGTCGTATTCCGCGACCTGATAACAAAATTTCTGGCCTCTACACACTTGGTCATTACTCAGTTGCTTTTTTTCTGTATCCAATGGACACAGGAGCCATGATTTTTCAAAAATGTGTACAGTATTTTGGTTATGGTCTGTGCATACAGCGCTTAATAAAAAATTACAGTAAAGTAGCTTCTATGGACATTACTTTTATAGATATTTTAAAATTACTGTTACTAACAATGCCTTTATGTTTGAAGATGTTACTCTGGGATAATACACTCTTCATTAATTTCTATTATTTTATTACTGGTTTTATTCCATCTTATTATGGCTGTCTCCAAACACTCTGGGTCAATATACTCTTCATTAATAATATTTTTTTATTAGTTTTATTCCATCTTATTTTTGCTGCTTTTTATGTAAAAAGTAAGGGTCAATACACTCTTTATTATTACTATTATTTTATTACTAGTTTTACCATCTTCTAGTATTGGGTTAACTTATCTTTACCCACAAATCCTCAGAAACAGTGTTTGTCATTGTATTGATTGAACAATAGTTAAAAAAAAAAAAAAAAAACATTTTCGCCATTGTACACTTTGATCTTCAGGTGATTAGGACTGAACCATTTATTTGATGACTTGAGTAGAGTGTTCTTATTCCACGAGTCCAGTATGTCACTTATCTCCCTTTAACTCAATTTTTTTGTTCACCTGACCATTTTTGGGGGTTACATCACTGGCTTTAACAGATGTTTTTATTGACTGAGCCATGTGTCCTTGAGAACACGACTCATGGCAATTTACCTCAGTGAATTAAAATAAAGAGTTCAGTTGAAAATTACAGTCACCTGCAAAGCATCCAACAGCCAAAGCATTGTGAATATGGCAATAAAAACGAGGACAATAGTCTAAACAATGTTAATAGAGTAAATAATAATACCTCATCTCAGAAATATAAACAAAACAAAAAGTTGCTGATGTGAAATTTGAATAAAATATACTGTATATATTTATGTTAAACTATATCTTTTCTTTGTGTCTGTAAAGTTAGTTAAGATTATTTCTTTATTTATTCATTATTTTTTTTTGTTTAACCATGATGATCATTTACAACTAAGTTATGATTCAATTAATAAATATATAATTCAAATCCCTATCACTGAAGTCAAAATTCACAGAATGTAGATTAATATCATACCCTATGTTGGCCAGGTTTTCAGTTAGGAAAATACAATTAGGATTTGACCATCTAACAAAATATTGTTTGTACAAACTAGGATAGGCCATGTGTTTCCTTATTGGAAATAGGGGGTGGGAGTGAGTCTTATTTTGATATTTGCACGTGTTTTTTATGAAATAGCTATGGAAAAATCATTGAGAAAAATTGGTATTACATATGCTCTGAACTGCTTTGTAATATCAATCTTTTTATCCTGGAGTAAATCCTGGACAACTTGCTCAAAGACAAGACTTGAGGCAACAGAGATGTGGTTCTACAGAAGGATGCTGAGAATACTAATCAACTGAACATGTGAACAACGAGGAAGTTTTAAAGAAAATAGGCATGAAAAGCAAAATTGCACTTAGAACCAGAAAGAGATAGCATTTCTGGGTGCACTTAGTAAGGACAGAAAGCTTAGAGAATTTGACACTTACAAGACATACTGAAGCCAAGAGGCAAACAAAAAGTAACCTATCTAAGAACTTGTATTAATGAATGTCAGGTCAGGAAGTAGGATGTATAATAAAACAAACTGCTAAGAGCTAAAAAGAACAGGAAGTTGTGAAGTGCCATGATCATCCTTAATGGCACACTGCATATAGAAGAAGAATAAGGCATAAAAAAAAGTAAAGAAAAAAAATGATTTGGATATTTCCAACCTCCATTTTTCTTAAACCCCTTCCCCACTAAGTCATGATTTAGAGGTTTGACCCTTCAAATACAGTTCAGAAATTTGACCCCACTTTTTATTGATGCTCTGCCAACAGTACTGATGTTTGACCCCCCCCCCCCCCGAGTTATTTTGGAATACACCCCCTGATGCCCTAATGATTCTGATGTTTTTATACCCCCCCCACTATTTTATTGATGCTTCTGTAATGCATGCAACTGCAATAAAAATGTAAGATTGTTCAAGTGATTATTAATTGAAACATTATTGATAGTTCATATCCTAGTTTTGATAAATAATTAAATTATTTGTGTCATTTTAAAACAGTTCCTCAGCAAGCATTTCTTTTCTAGATCAGTGCTGATACCATAATTTTTTTTTTTTTTTTATACCTAGACTAAGAAAGAAAAGAAGCTTAAACTTTTCAACTGTGACAAAGTCAGTACAAACATGTCCTCCAATCTAGGTCAGAAGACTTTTCTCAGTGAATGTCACTTTATCTAGCAGTTGGTGGAGGTAGGGGAGAGAAAAGAAAACACATTTAGCATAATGTTTATAGGTCAGATCATTTAATTTTAATGCTAGGAACAATATCTACATTATTCTTTTAATAATTTCACCCTAAGCAAGGGTATAAAGAAACTAAGATGCAAGACATTACTAATATTTTGCAGAGAGAACGGATGGCAATTTTTTTTTTTTTTTTTAAATCATATCACCCCGAGCAAGGCGGTAACACCACTGATGTGCAGGGGGCTACGTAAGGATGAAAAGATTGGAAAAGAGAAAGAAAGCCGGAAACCACATCCTAAACAGGAAACAAGGGATGAGCCTCTTCACCCGTTCAATAGACATGGGTGGTGTGTGAACCAGGATTGCATTTAAAATTTGAAAGACCATATTTTACAGGAAAACAAAAAGTCAGAAGAGAGTTCACTTTTGAGAAGTGCAAGAAAAGAAACCATCAGAATACAACTTACATCTAGCAATTTCTACAATAAATTGAGGAGACCTAGCTGCCAATCTAATATTACACTTAAATTCAACAAGTCAAATTACTAAAGAATAAAGTTCACCAGGGCTCTCATATATTTATTTATCTGTAAATTCAGATAAAATTTAGAGGGGAAATAGCCATTTTCAACATGTCAGTCTAAGACATGCATTGTCAATCCTGTTTAAACAAAGAATGAAAAAAAAAAATTCTAATGCCAGAGGCTTGGTCTAGTCAAGGTAAAGGAAGGAGTTGAGGAATATTAGCTTTTATAGAGTTAAGCTAGTGGAATCTTAGTAGTAATTTCTTCTATGGTAGTGGGAGGAATGTAGCTTGACTATTGGATTAATAGTGGTAGGGAGGGGGGAAGGTTACTGCTTGGCCAAATCTTGTGACTAAATATTACTTATTTTATTTGTTTTAACATTATTTTTAATAAGAGTATCTATTAAAAATAACATTCAAACAAAAAGATTTAAATATGTCAGCTGCTAATTCATTTTGTAAATCTCCAGAATTTTTCGTAATATTGGCTGATTACATTAGCATACACTTCCAGAGTAGAGATGGGTATTATGAGAAATCAAAAATTTGTGTTTATAAGGCTTGATTCAGCTTTGGTTAGACTATGAAATCAGTGATTGACTGGTCTAAGACGCATCAGATCAATTTATGGCTTCCTCTATGTTGTTAGAGGTTCCAGGTTTGAATCCTGCTGAATGACATTTTCCTAACAAAATTTTAAAGAAATATTCAGGCCGGCATGTGTGTGTGTATATTTTATATATATATATATACACACACACACACAGAGTTTAATTAAAACAGAGTATCTACTCAAATATAAGTATCTATTAAAAATGTTCAAACAAATAAATTAAAATATGTTGCTTGTTAATCTATTTCATAATTCTCAGAAACTTTTCATAATATGTACTTATATATTTATCGAAAAGACACAGGAGAACTATTTTACAGCAGTGGGAAAATGACTAAATCTAAGATACCAAGTCAGGACTAATAGCATTGCAGATTTTTCTTTGGATTTTTCAAAAATTTCCAGATATATATTATCAGAAGCACCTGACCATATGTTGCAGTGATATTCAATGCATGAACAAATGGTAGATTTATAAATGTCTAAGATAATCAGGTGAGAAAAATCATCTAGCACAACACCGAATCTAATTTCTAATGCAGTAGATTTTGCAATTTACACAATTGTTCCAATTCATATCCACAGAAAACAGGAGAAAGGATAATAAAAAAAACAAGATTCAAAAACACAAGATGTTGCATTTACATGTTTGTACTTGACAAGAAAGTAAGAAGCTTGAAGAGTGTTCTACTTTTGAGAAAAATGAGAAGGAAATATTAAAAATTACTTATCAATTAAATGAAGATTATATATATAATATAAACTGTTTAATTATAAAAACAACAGAGCATCTACTCAAATACAAGTATTGATTAACAATGTTTAAACAAGTAAATTATATATAATTATTTATTATATATAAATTAATATATAATATTAGCTGATTGATGTAACATTCAGCACTGACTCCAGAATTTTGTAGACAAACCTTTTTGTAATCATTCAGTCCACTTATCAAGAGGTTTCAGTAATTGACTTTGCTTTTTCATCATTTTTATAGTAAGTTAAAAGGTAATTTATGGATTATTCATTGGTGATAGGTTAATTTTTATTTTTTTTCTGAATGTGTGTATTTTTTTTTTTAAATCATATCACCCTGAGCAAGGCAATAATGTCACTGATGTGCAGGGGGCTACGTAAGAGTGAAAAGATTGGAAAAGAGAAAACTGGAGACCACATCCTAAACAAGGAACAAGGGATGAGCCTCTTCACCTTTTCAATCGACGTGGGTGGAGTGTGAACCAGGTGATAGTATAGTCTATCTACTCTAATTAAAAAAAAAAAAAAAAAAGGAGTGAGAAGTTTGGAAAAGAGAAAGCCGGAAACCACATTCTAAACAGGGAACAAGGGATGAACCTCTTCACCTGTTCAATAGACAATAGTTTATATAACTTGAAACTCAAAATTTTCTTATCTCCTTATACTCTTTATTTCTTTTTTCTCTTTCAGCTCTATATATATGTAATTTTTATTTTACCTCAAAGAAGGTAATAAAGCCACTAAGATGCATGGGGTGGGTGTTATGGGAGTGATGGAAACTGAGAAATTATTTCTCTGAGGAGAAAGGACAATAAAAAGAAAGAGGATGTTGCATTTATATTTTTGTAGATTGTATTTGACAAGAAAGCAAGAAGCTTGAGGAGTGTTCCACTTTTGAGAAGTGTGAGAGAAGAAACCATCAGAATATAACTTACAGTTACATCTAGCAATTTCAACAATGAAATAAGGAGACCTAGCTGCCCATCTAGTATTACATTTAAATTTATGAAGATGTGATAGCAAAAGAAAAAAAACGATATTTATTTTGAAAAATACAAAAATTTGACAAGACCAAAGCGGGGATAGAAAAATTGGGGTCTTCAATCTATTTTATCTTAAACTTAATGATTACACACTTAAACATACCAAAGATGAAAGCACATCAGAACACTGGCTATGAAAATATTCATAGAAAAGGCAAAAAGAAGTTACGTTACAGTAGTGGAAATGCCAGGTCAGGACCAATAACATTGCAGATTTTGGAGATTTTGTAAAGAATGTTTAATTACATAGCATAAGCCCCAGACCTCATATAGCAACAATTTTCAATTATTTTTCACCAAGAAAGATGATAATGCTACTAAGATAGAAGAGATTCAGTCAGTCAGTAAAGTGATACATGCTTAGGCGATCATGTCTCGAAAGAGACATGACTGACTGGGCAGAAAATTATCCCGCAGTAGGTTGCCATTGCTTTCTGCAGTAGACTGGTTGCCAGCCAAGGCTATAGAACCCAATCTGTCCTGTTATTTAACCCATAACTGGAGGGAAGAGATGGGTTATTACTTTTCCTAAAGATATTTGCGTGCAAGTGAATGCAAGGAATTCAGCTGGAATTTGAACTTGGGGCCCCGATTTATCATTCCAAGCCAATATTCTTGCTTTCCTGATGGCTACAACCTCCAGGAATTTAAATGCAATATCAATACTCATCTATCAACCACTTGACTAGTTCTTTCACCACCCCGTATATCCTTTCCTTTCTCTCCACCTTTGCAACTGTCACCACACCTGTATTCCCATCCTTCTCTTGCTCCTTTCTAACTAGTTCGTCTTCCTCTTCACTCTCTTCTAATTAATCTTTTTACTCTTATGTAGCCCCCCCTGCACATCAGTGGCATTACCGCCTTGCTCGGGGTAATACGATAAAAAAAATGAAGAGACTTTAGTGAGGAGAAAGGACAATAAAAGAATTCAGGAGAACAGAACATTGAAACTGATATTGCATTTAAATTTTTAAAATTGTAGTTGGCAGGGAAGCAAGAAATCAGAAGGGAGTTCCACAGGCAAGAAGTGCAGGAAACTATTAAAATAGAACTTATGCCTACATCTAGCTATTTCAACAGTAAAATGATGAAACCTATTTGTTAATCTAGTCAGTCAGTTAAGTGCCATACGTGATACACTTTAGGTGATCATGTCTCAAAAAGAAATGACTGACTGGGCAAAAGATTATCCTGCAGTAGGTTGCCATTGCTTCCTGCAGTAGACTGATTGCCAGCCAAGGCTATAGAACCCAATCTATCCTATTATTTAACCCATAACTGGAGGGAAGAGACAAATTAATACCTTGTACATAAGTGAATGCAAGGAGAGAGTTCATTAGAACAATTGCCATAAAAATATTTATAGGAAAGAGAGAGGGAAGCCACATCATGATGGTGGGAAAGTGATTGAAGTTGATATGCCAGATCAGAACCAATAATATTACAGATCTTTTGGATTTTGTTGAGAATCTTGAAATATGATAGTAATATTCAATGCTTGGACAAATGGTAGATTTATATGCAAAATAGATACTGAAAAATTGTTCATTATCTAGTTTCATATTTTTAACTCTCTTTTGGAAGACTTAAAATTCATCAAAAGTAGTTAGTACTTTTTAAATTAAAAACGTTTTGTTTCAATTTTAATAAACTTTGGGCTTTATTGAATTATATTTTCTTATAAACAAAAAAACAAAAAAAAAACTTGAAATTAATTATATTTAAAATTTTGAGCTTTGTTTTAGACAAAGAAATCTAGGCTGCTTTTTTCTATAGACCATGTCTCTTAAAGATTTTGTCAATTGTAACTCCACAATTTCTTATCCCTTGTAGTTTGTCTTTTTTTCTCCATAATCCTGCCAGTTCGGCTGCGTATTGCCTTTTCTGGCCCCTTTTACTTTCAATCTGTCCTGTGAGTATCAAATTTTCCAAACCCTCTTTCCTCATTATGTCCCTCAGAAATTGCAACCATCTTTTTCTGATGTTAATTAGGAATTTCATTTTTGTTGTCATTGTCTCAATAACTGTCAGTACTCACTTGTTTGGGTCATGTTATCCTCAGAATCCTCCTGTAGTTTTTTCTTCATCTGTAAGGAGATTGTCTCGTATCCACTGTCATACAGAAAGACCGACATTATGTGACAGCTCACTGTTCATTTCTTTGTTTCTGATGAAATTTTTCTTTTCCTTTGGTGCCCTGTTAATATGCTTCCTAAATTATTGCACCGGTTTGATTTCAGTATCCCAATCTAATCTACGTTGGGCTGTTTGTTTGGCTAATAACTATGCATTCAGTCTTGTAATTGGTGCTTAGTCAAGACCTCCTATATATTAACCAAGGCCTAAGCAAATGAAATGTGACGTCACGGTAGTAGTGTCATGAATCGTAGCCGTAGCGTTAGCCGTCTTCATGACAATGTTGATAATCACAAAGACGTTATTTTTTAATAAAGATTTTAAAATGTAACAAGAAAAAAAAAAAAGAAAGACACATGTTTTGATTTATGCTGGTTTTATTAATTTTAAATAAAATTAAGAAAACAATAAGAAAATATAAACATCATTGTTGACTACTGACTGTCGGTCGTGTTTGTAAACACTACAGTAAACAGTTTTAAAGACAAAACTTTTCGTTTATTAGTCTAAATTCTAAAAATTTAACAAACACTGCTTAAATTTTCATATTTTTAATTTAATTATGAAAAATCACAATCACTTTTGTTTCAATTGCAAGAATTTTTAAATCAGAATCACTCAAATATAGCAATCAAGAAACCATTAGAATTTAGGAACAAACAAGAAGCAACAATAAATAAGCAAATTAATTAAAATATTTAAAAATGCAACAATTTAAATTCAAGCAAATTAATTCAAACTAAATAAGTTTAAGTTACTGTTTTTTTTTAAAATCAAACTTATAAAAGTTTTTTATGTCTCAAAATTCAGCTGAATGTTTGAAGTTTTCTTTTTTTACTTAACTTCTTACAAGTAATATTATTTTCCTTGCTACAAAAAATATTTAATAATGCATTAAAAGAGGTTCAGATAATCATTTTTTTCAATGCTGTGACCATCACCACATGAGTCAACATGAAAAAGAAGTTCATCATTAGCCAAAACATCCAATGTTATGTACATAGACAATTTTCTTTGATTCATTGAACGAAGAAAAGAAGGATTCTTTACAAGTTTATTAATAACAATATAATTGTATAGTACTAAATTTGTTGTTACATAATTGGGATATAACAGAGAACCTCTATTAATTCCTTGAAAATAACTGTTTATATCAGGAAGCATATCAACTCTTCCTGATAAACTTTTACAACTATAACATTTCATTTTTTTTAACGGCATAACAGCAATGAATAATTATGAATCGAACGAATTAATCATAGGATAGCTAAATCTGAAATAGATTTTTTTAAAAACGTCTTGAGAACTTTTAATCCAATAGATTTATTAATATCAACAAATTGTCTTTAGGGAAATTCTGCTAAAAAACAACGGAGTTCGAATTTTAAAATAATATTTTGAAATATTTTGATTGAATCCATTGTTAATCCTACTGGATGAAATAAAAAGATAAATTTTTACCTTTAAAAAAAAAATACACCTAAAAATCCTAGGATATTTGGTAATTCAATTACATTTTTAAAATATTTTAATTGTAAAAAATGAAAAAAAAAAGTAAAAATTAATGTTTCTATTTCATTTATGATGTTAAACTGTTTATAAAAAAAATCATTTTTTTTGCAAAACTCTTTTTTGGTTAATGTTTTACTTATTAATTAATTTTTTTAAGGATTAAAAATCCCTAAACCAACTATAAAAGATTTATTCTTCAGTTAAAATTCTAATTTTTTTATTTCCAATTTTTTCTATGGATTAATATCGATAATTAACTTCAAATTATCACAAATAGGAAAAAAATGTTTAGAAAATATTTTTTGAGGGTGTTCATTTTGTTCTAAATATTTTCTAAAAATTAAATATTTTAAAAATTAGGTTTTAAAATTCAAGTGTGGTGTGATTTAGGCCTGTATGTTTCAAATAAATTCAAAAATTATTCAGAAATAATAGTTTTAAACAAAGTTTAAAACATCATTTTCATGTTTTAATTTTCGGTAATAGTGATTTCTTGACTTTTGCAAGAAATAATTTCACGGAGTTTTCAAATAAAAAACCTTAAAAATAAAACAAATTCTTTTAAAATTGACTAAAAAATAAATTTTGTAGTTTTTGTTAATACATAAAAAAGAATAAAAAAATTTAATTCAGGAATATTTTTTCATGTTTAAAAACGATTCATAAAGTTTCAAGTATAGAAAAGTTAAGTAAGATTTTACTTTCTATTCCTAAGAATTTTTTAAAACATCTCATTGAAAAGAAAACATTTTCTGAAATAAAATATCAATAAAATATTAATTCAAATATTCTTAGAAAATATAATGTTTAACAACTTTTTTCGGCTTCAGTTTAAGTTTTAAAACATTTAAAAAAAAAACAAACTTACGAACGAATAGCCATGAATTTTATTTTTTTTAATTCAGATATTTTTTAAGATAATTTTTATTTCAATTTTATTCAAAGAAATAAAAATAATATCTTATTTTATTATATTAATTTAAAAGATATTATAAACAAAGTGCTTTCTTTCTTGTGCTACGGCAAAACTAATTTTTTAGCAAATTTTGATTTTAGCCGCGACTGTTGAAATAAATGGTGATAAAATTTTAACTACTCACTTTGCTAAATGGACTTGGGGTAAAATTCTCCCTTTTAATGGCATGTTTCCATTTATCAAATAAATGCTTATTTTTTGGAAACGAAAAACAATGAACTTTCGGTGTATTATATTCCCCTTTGCAATTTGGTTCTGAAAATAAGTTAACGCTAACGGACGCCGGGTAGTAAAACAACACTACTAAGTGTGACGTCAGCAAGTCAACTTTAATCATAGAATAGGCCTGGTTATAGCGACGGCCTCGGCTTAGTCCTTTCTTCCTGCTTACCTTTATTCGTTCTGTAGACTTCTGTTGCGTTTAGTGTTCAACTAGCTGATTTTTAAGGAAAATGTAAAGCAGTCTGGATTTATTTCAGGGTTTGTTTATGGCAGTCATGAGCAGTCCTTTGGCTTTCTAAATGGTACGCTTAATTTCAGGAGGAAAATAAATGTTTATTAAATTGTTTCTTCCTTACTCATTCACTCACACATCACCACAAACCCAAATTGAAAACATGATTGAAGTCCAGTGTTTCTTGAATGTAGTAACATTTTTAGTGAAGATATTAATTTTCAACTTGTTTTTTTTTTCATTTTCAAATGAATAGATTTAAAAATAAATCACACACAGCGTTTGTTTATATTATCATATCGCGTTACGGTCATTAGTGATTTAAGCCTCCAAGTTTTTACAGAAATGTAAAATGCAGATGGTTATGCGTATGTTTTTTTACTTCTGTTTTCTAACGAAAAAAAGGAAAAAAAAAAGCACCTTCAAAGAAACTGAAAAATTACCTTTTCTTTTTGAATCATTTTTTTTTTTTTAACTAACGCGGCTCGCTTTATGATGAACCATATCTCGAGGGCTACTTACTAGTCAGAGAGAGAGAAAAAAAAAAAGATTTCCTATGCCACGGAGAAATTGTTTAGGTCGTTAAATTCAACAATACCGGAATCAAAAGTTAAGAGACCTTTCTGCTGAAACTGACAAATTGAGGATACAGAATGTCACTTGATTCCCAATTAAAGCCACCAAAACTTGTCTGTTTATGTGAAAACTGCAGGGTGTTTAAATACAGTGTGTATATTTTAAATAAAAAAGTGATTTCAATTACTTTTCTTTCGAAAAGAAAGAAAATCTCATTTGATTCAAACGATTTGAAAGAGAAATGTTCGCTTAAATTAAATTTTTATCATCTACACATTTTCCCCCAGTTTCACCATAGGGAATGAATAAACACTTAAAACAGAGACATTTAAACTGGAAGTTTTTTTTTTTTAATACTACCAACAGAATTTCGTATTGCGAATTTTTTTTTTTTTTACTGGAAATGAGAGACTGACTTGTATTTTAATTTTCAGGCCTTTAAATGCTGCTTTTATTTTTAACCCAGTTTTATTAATTGTTATATTTTTATTCATATGCATAATTTACAAATTTTAAACTCCTAGTCTCGATTGTACAAGAACAACAACAACAAAAAAAAAAAAGCAGCAAAAACTTTTCGGCTAGCCGCTAGACTATCAGATATATACGATTCTGGAGGAAGCCAACTATGAAAAGAAAAAAAAAAGTTACTAAATTGAACGTAAAACACATGCACAGTGTTGATAATTACGGTGGAAAATAATTTAAATGAGAACTTCGTCGATTATTGTGCTAGAGATCAACTATAATTGCTTCAGTAAGCAATTATAGTGGACGTAAATGGTAATTTAACCGGAGATTTTAAAAAAAAGTATAGTCAATTAGATAGTCCGACTACTATTTAATGAGGCTTGAAGAGAACTTGTCAAAATTATTGTGATACATTACTATTAATCAATTAAGCTTAATGAATCTCTTTAATTCTGTTTTATATATACATAAAAACTAAAAAGAGAACAAGACTTTTTTGTCTAACCAGGCCCGCGCACCCGGTATAAAACAGTAAGTCAAGCTAACGTCATAACTCCGAGAAGCTTATGAAGCTTTAATTTGTTCTGCTTTAGTGCTGAAAAAAAGTTTATGGAGACGAATGGTTACAGCTACAATTGAGATAGGTAGAAGATGAGATGCGTTTTTTTTTTAAACTTACAATAAATTGAGTTGCATTTTAGAGTCTACTAGAGAGTCTTGATTACATTTCGAAATAAAAACTAAAAAAATCAGGAAAAATAATGTCACACAAGAAGAAGACTAGATAAAAGAAAACAATTTTTACACATTGATCGAAAGGTGGGTAGTATGTACTTGCTTTGTATATGATTTTGCTTACCTCCACTGTATTTCGGAAAATATGGTAATTATGCACTTACAGTTAGTGGAATTCAGACCAACAGAAATAATAGAACTAGCTGGAAGTTTTTAAAAGTAGTTTCAAGCGAAATCTGGGTTGGGTGTCACGTGCCACATTCATCATCCAATCAATGATGAATTGTTTCCAATTTAACTTTTTTTAATTTTTTCTTCTACTAAGTGTCGGGATATTGGTTATAGGTTGCGATTCAAAAAAATAAAAAATAATTCTTCGGGAATGGTAAAAATATCAAACAAACAAAAAAGACAATATTTTTATTTATGTTGAATCAGTTATGAAGGGGTGACTAAAAAACAAATTAATGAAAATTGACTCAGTGGGTTGGGCCTTAGTGTATTATTTTTAGCTTGTATTTTTGTATCAAATGCAAATTTTTAATGCCACCCACAGATCGTCATTTTGCGACTGCTATTTTAAGCAGCTCAGAGTGGGAATAAAATATAAACTGAAACACTTCATCCATAAACTTCCATACATGAGTTCAACTTTCTCCGAAAATTCTTTCTTCAATTTGTAGGTACCACTAAAAAAAAAAAAATGGATTTTTTCAAAACGAAAATAAATAACAAATAAAATAGCTACTCAATATTAAAAAAGAATACTTGCCAAAAAAAGGAATTGTTCAATTGAAACAAAATTTTCAGTACTTATTCATCAATTCTAATTGAATTGCATATTGAAAGAAAAACAAACAAAATAAAACAGCCAGATAGCGAGAAACAGACAGGTTGTTAACGAGGGAAAGCGACTTATCAATCAATAGTCATATTTTCTTTTCATATCTGACGGAACAAGTTAAAAAATAATGTCCCAATTTTTTTTCTCGCATGAAATTTTTGTACTTCTAAATCTTTTTTTGTAGAGGAAAAAAAATCAAAGCAGACTAAATCACACTCTGCCAGTATTGACGTTTTTAACTCTTCGATTTTGTTTTGAAATTAACCCCCCCCCCCTTGTTTTCCAACAGCTTGAAAATGGAAAAGAAGGAAAGAATAGATTAGAACTCCACTACTAAAAGTTATTCCGTTTAATCTAGTAAATTAAAAGAACATACTTATACTCAAACCTATTCTTAAATTGTATATACGATAGTGGTGTAGTATGAAAATGAGGACACTGAGTTTGCTTCCTTCCCACTCAGAAAAATCTCGGCCCCTAAGTGCCCTCTCACTTTCAGAGTCTCACAGTGGCCAATGTGCATGGCGAAACTAAAACTCTAACTAAAAATAAAAAAATACTACTTCTACATGTAGTATACAAAATAAAATTATTAATTTTTCCAAGTTTTCATAAAAAATCGTATCGAAAAAAACAAAAACAAACAAAAAACAAAACTTAGATACTTAAATTTTACTTCATCTCCCCACTGAGACGTGATTATGACACAATGTCAAATTTATGGTGTACGGTCGGGTCAAGGCCAAAAATGGCCTAGCCCCAACAATCGTCGGTTGCACTGGCCCCAGTGGTAATCACCGATCCACCCCTCTAGTGCGATAGGGTGGTGTTCCCTCGAGTATCTGTTCCTCGAGATCATTATTTATTGTACAAAAATACAATTGTGCCACAAGGCCGATTTGGGGGAAGGCAAAAACTCAGGTTGGTCTTCACTCTTCAGTACCTATCCTATACCGAGCTAATGATAATCCAACTCACGACCCAAGCATACTTCACAATTTTTGTCATCCACCACATGTACAGTCCTCCATATACCAAAATCCCTGAAACGTACGAGGAACCCAAAAAACCTCAAATGAGCATCTGTTCATCAAGCAAGAATCAAGACCTGGCACCTCTCGATATTTTATTTTTAATCAGCTGTGCATTTGTGCTTAGACAAAGACACAACACAACTGAGCCGCGTTCTGCCTGAAGACAGATGCACAACTGATGGATGATAATCGTTACCAGGTAATTATTGCTTAAAAGGTAATTTATTTTTAAGATAAATATAATTTCCTTGATGATAATATTACTGGTGTTGTTATTTCTTTTAATAAAAAATAATAATAAAAAAAACATTCGCACGCTTTTTTAGAAAAGGGATTGATAGACATTGAGTTGTTGTTGTTGAGTATTATTATGTTGACTGTTGACCTTTGATATTTACAGGCTACGTTTTGTAAATAAAACGTTAATTTCATTATGTTTTAAGCAAAATGTAAGCATTACGTTTACAAAACCCAGTTAATGAATTCTTACATGCATTTACTAACACTTTTGGAATAAAACCTCTAGGACGAATACTGGATTTTTCTTCGAGACCTTTTTTGGTTTGTTGTTAAACATTCTTTTTTTATTCATAATGGCGGTTCGATGAGTATAGTGAATCTGTTCAATATTTTTAAAATATCTAAAAACTTTATTTAGATCTGGAAATTAATTTTGCTTTAATACGGATGAGCTTTCAATTAAAAAAAAAACAAAAAACAAAATTTAAGTTAAAAAATGGTATTTAAAATTTAAATTTAAGTCCGTAATTGACAATTCTGATTTCTATGCAAACATGACAGAGCAGTACAATTTCAGGATCTTTTCTGTTAGTGTTAATTCACCCCAAAATATTAATTCACCCCCAAATAAAAAGAATTTATATTTACTAAAATTCACACCAGATTATCCCAGATCGATGCCCTTCCATTGCATTCCGGTTGAGTTGACCTTTGCGATCGCTCCTAATGTAGTCGACTCGGGGGTGCTATTTACGTGTGGGTTCTCGTTCGCGCTCACCCTGATAAACAAACCAAAAACAGATTTTTTTTAAAGTTGTAAAATATTCCTTGTAAGTACCTCGAATAGCATCCGTACTTACGAAATGTGAATAACTCCAAGTTTTGATAATTTTTCATTCTGAGGAGTTGTTGCCAGGCAAGCTAAAGAAATTTTGATTTAAAATTTATAATATCAAAAAATTACCAAAATGTAATAAAAAAAAACAAATTTCGATTTAAAAATTTATAAATTCTAAAGAGTGCCAAAAAATTAATAAAAAGCAAACTTTGATTTAAAATTTATAATTTCTTTGGGTGAATTAATATATTTGCTATTTAGGGGTAAATTAACAGTCAGTTAAGTGCCATACGTGATACACGCTTGGGCAGAAGATTTTCCTGCAGTTGGTTGATATTACTTTCTGCGGTAGACTGGTTGCTAACCAAGGCACTGAATCTGGCCTGCTATTTAACCTATAGCCGAGGAAGATGCGATGGATTCATAACTTTCCCAAAGGGTATTTTAGCGTATGTAAATGTAACGAATTCAACTGAAATTCGAACTCGGCTCTCCGATTTCTCGTTCCGAGCCGATATCCACTGCACCTCTCCCAAGGGTATTTGCGCGTAAGTGAATGCAAACGAATTCAACTGAAATTCGAACTCGGCTCTCCGATTTCTCGTTCCGAGCCGATATCCACTGCACCTCTCCCAAGGTTATTTGCGCGTAAGTGAATGCAAACGAATTCAACTGGAATTCGAACTCGGCTCTCCGATTTCTCGTTCCGAGCCGATATCCACTGCACCTCTCCCAAAGGGTATTTGCGCGTAAGTGAATGCAATGAATTCAACTGAAATTCGAACTCGGCTCTCCGATTTCTCGTTCCGAGCCGATTTCCACTGCACCTCTCCCAAGGGTCTTTGCGCGTAAGTGAATGCAACCAATTCAACTGAAATTCGAACTCGGCTCTTCCGATTTCTCCTTCCGAGCCGATATCCACTGCACCTCTCCCAAGGGTCTTTGTGCGTAAGTGAATGCAACGAATTCAACTGGAATTCGAACTCTGCTCTCCGATTTCTCGTTCCGAGCCGATTTCCACTGCCCCTCTCCCAAGGGTATTTGCGCGTAAGTGAATGCAACGGATTCAACTGAAATTCGAACTCGGCTCTCCGATTTCTCGTTCCGAGCCGATATCCACTGCACCTCTCCCAAGGGTATTTATTTGCGCGTAAGTGAATGCAACGAATTCAACTGGAATTCGAACTCGACTCTCCGATTTCTCGTTCCGAGCCGATATCCACTGCACCTCTCCCAAGCGTATTTGCGCGTAAGTGAATGCAACGAATTCAACTGAAATTCGAACTCGGCTCTCCGATTTCTCGTTCCGAGCTGATATCCACTGCATGGAATCCTAATTACTTTGTATGTTTATTGTTTAAATAAGCTCTCGTAGAAAAACCTCCTGTTTTTTTTTTTTGTTTTTATGGGAAGGAGTAATTAGACTTAGAACAAATGAAAATTTCGGTTTTTTTTTTCAGTTTGAATTTCTGGGATGAGGAATTATTTTTTTTTTTTTTACAGTTTGAATAATGTCATCATTTGTTGTTATTATCGCCTTTCCGGACGAAACAACGACCGAAACGTTGTGATAACAAAAAGGATGGGGACATTTAGTCCATCTGTAACTAATGTAAATAACATCTCCACTGTTTTATTGGTTTTAAATAAGTTATTTATTTATCATTAAAAAAAATAAAATAAAAATAGGTAAGTCAGAGAACAGTGGACTGAGATGTTTAGCATTCATCCGACGAAGTTTGATGAATAATTAGTAGGTCAGTCAGTCAGTCAGTTAAGTGCCATACGTGATACACGCTTGGGCGATCATGTCTCGAAAGAGACTTGACTGACTGGGCAGAAGATTATCCCGCAGTATGTTTCCATTGCTTTCTGCGGTAGACTGGTTGCTGACCAAGGCTATAGAACCCAATCTGTCCTGCTATTTAACCCATAACTGGAAGGAAGAGACGGATTAATACCTTTCCCAAGGGTATTTGCGCGAAAGTGAATGCAATGAATTCGGATGGAATTCGAACTCGGTTCCACCGATTTCTCGTTCCGAGCAGATATGACACTTTCTTTTCAGCAATAAAAGTAAAAGAATCGACATTCCTTGTTTTAAAATATTTGCCAAATACCGGGGAATTCAATTATCCGATTCAAACACAAGTTTCAGAACATACAGGTTCTGATGGATGAATTATCGTCTAAATTTTACAAAAGATAAAAATAACAATATCTCATTTTAACAGATTTATATGATTTATTACCAAAATTACATACAAATAAATATCTTGAAGCACGAAAGAGTAAATTTATTCAATAAAATCGCCACTGGCTTCAACCACAGTTTCTAGACGACTTCGGAATCTCCTGCAATTTTTCTGGATAGTCTTACTCTTCTTGTCTAAGTTGTTGAATGTTGTTCGTTGCCTTCTGAACCAGGAGTTTTCTTTTTGTTGGTCTCTCGTTCAACTGCGCTCCACACATTTAGGGGAATAGTTCCTTTTACATTATTTGGGAACTTTGTTGAGGCAATTCGAAGCGTGAATAAAATGCATGTATATAATTGAAGTTCCCGGTGCAATGTATTTTTTACTGGATGAAGCCAGATTCGCCAAATTGTCGTGGTGCAAGGTTGTAAAATGTCGGGTCGCCACGTTGTTTTACTTCAGAGAATTTTGTTGGTTACATTTAAGGCGCATGATAAGTCAATGAGTGACAAAAAAAAAAAAAAAGTAGTAGTGCTTAAAATGCTTGTTAAAAGAAAAATATACCCCAAAAGTTTATTTATATACAGAAATTAATTTTTCTTTTAATTCAGATTAGTTTTAAAGACCATATATTTTAAAATAGAACCGAAAGTTAAGTTAAAAAAAAGTATTTAGAATAAATAAATGTTTAAAATGTGTTTTTCGAGTTTAAAAAAAAAATTATGAAGCCCGTGTCGCTACATATACCAGTAGTTCAATCGAACAATGTTTTTAATCACTGTCACAAGTTGATTGGGGTGCAAATTGAAATAGCAACTCTGTAGAGCACTGGTCTGAAACATGTGACCCGCGAGGAACTATTTTCATGATCACTATTTGCTTCATAATGCAACAAGTTATGTCGCACTTATTTCCATTAACCATGTTACTTAGTATAAAAAAAAAGTAAAAATATAAGTGACAGATGGCTAAAAAAGAATCCGCTTTATTATTTCCGGCTAATTTGTTTAAATAATGCATTGTTTGCATTATTCTTATGTGTAATCTGCATATCTTATTTTTTTAAAATAATCATATCGCCCCAAGCAACGCATTTTACTGCCACTGTTTTGCAGGGGGCTACATAGGAGGAAAGTTAAAATGTGACAGGTTATAGGAGGTGTCAGGAAGTGGGTAAGAAAAAGATGATTGTGGTCATAAAGTGAGTGATCAGTTTATATGTTGATTTTAATGTAGAATTGATCCCCCACTTTATATACACATTATAATAGGTAGAATTTGTTTTATAATCATATCAGCCCAAGCAAGGCATTTTACTGCCACTGTTTTGCATTGGGTTATATAGGAGGAAAGTTAAAATGTGACAGGTTATAGGAGGTGTCAGGAAGTGGGTAAGAAAAAGATGATTGTGGTCATAAAGTGAGTGATCAGTTTATATGTTGATTTTAATGTAGAATTGATCCCCCACTTTATATACACATTATAATAGGTAGAATTTGTTTTATAATCATATCGGCCCAAGCAAGGCATTTTACTGCCACTGTTTTGCATTGGGTTATATAGGAGGAAAGTTAAAATGTGACAGGTTATAGGAGGTGTCAGGAAGTGGGTAAGAAAAAGATAATTGTGGCCATAAAATGAGTGATCAGTTTATATATTGATTGTAATGTAGAATTGATCCTCTACTTTATATCCACATTATAATAGTATAGAATTTTTTTTTATAATCATATCAGCCCAAGCAAGGCATTTTACTGCCACTGTTTTGCAGGGGGAAGAGGAACGTTATGAGAAAGAGTGACAGGTTATAGGGGGTGTCAGAAAGTGGGTAAGAGAAGGATGATTGCAACCATAAAGTGAGCGATCAGTTTATATATTGACTGTAATCTAGAATTTATCCTCTACTTTATATCCACATTATAATATAGAATTTTTTTTTATAATCATATCGCCCAAGGCAAAGCATTCTCCGTTGGACCACTGTAAATTTTCTCTGATGAGTCAAGTTTCGCATTATTTTCCGACAGAGGAAGAGTATGGGTATGAAAACTCTGTAGACAAGAGTTTGATTAAAAAAGACTGCAGCCAGCGGTGAAACATGGGGCCCTTTTAATAACCACACCACCACCATTTTGTCACCGTCTGCGACCATCCGCCACGTTAAAAATGGACTTGTCTCTTTGATTTAATTCTCTTTGTTTAATTCCACTTTGTTAATGACTTAAATGTTCTATGTTCACTATATATTAATGTTCATTCTTTGATAATGGCTTATGTAAGCCGAAAGCTCAGACCTGATAAAAAAATCAACAATTACTGTGATTTCTTGTCGTCTTTTGATAGCACCATCAAGCTTATCAGACTATACGAAAGGATCCTACACAAAATAAATAGACAAAACTTGTCTATATTATTCAACGAAACCTATATATATATATATATGTGTGTGTGTGTGTGTGCATATATATATATATATATATATATATTTTATAAGCGTTTCACCCCGAGCAAGGCATGTCACTGCCACTACTGTGCAGGGGGCTACGTAGAGTGGAGAAAGGCTGATTAAATATAGGAAATGACAGAGGGTGGGTGATAGGCGGGTAAGGATACCGAGAATGAGGGTTGGGTAGATGAGAGTGTTGTGAGAATAGTTGGGAGTTAGTGTGATAGGAGGTGTCTATTGACCCTACATTTAAACACCTGGAGATTGTAACTGTCGGGAAAGCAGAGTTGTGGAAGGGAGTTCCACAGGCGGGAAGCGCGAAAAAAGAAGCTGTTGGAGTAGAATTTACGGTTACATCTTATTTGTTTAACTGTAAAAGGGTGGGACCTAGTTGCTAATCTAGTATCTCGTGTAAATTCGTGCTTAGGCGGCACCAGTGATCTAAGCTCATCGGAGCAGAAGCCATGAAAGTACTTGTAGAAGAGGCACAGGGAAGCCACATCACGCCGGTGTGAGAGCGGCTGCAGCCGGTCTGCCAAGTCAGTATCAACTACGTTACAGATCCTCCTTTGTATTTTGTCAAGAAGCCCAAGGAGAGCAGCAGGGGCACCCGACCAGATATGGCAGCAATATTCAATACACGGGCGGAGTGCTTGATATAATACAACAGAGAAATTAAGCATATATCAATAAATATACATATTATTCTTCGACGTTAGCACGACTCGGACTTTCATGTACAATGCAATCTTCAGTCTAAGCTGAGTCTAAACTGACCGTTACTTAATTAAAAATTTATGTTAATGCATTTATATTTTATGCTGGGATTACATTCTTTTCAATTTAAAAATATATTTGGTATTTAAAATAAATGGGGTTTGCATATATGGAAAAATATTTTAGAGTTATGAATAAAATTTTATATTAAGTATAAGGGGAGATTACGTGATTTTTAAAAAAAATAACAATTGATATTAAAAATTAATCTATATTAAAAGTTTAATCTATATAAAAAATTAATACGTATCAACATATTTAAGTAGATATTTATTTTTATGCCTACATATAATCATCAATTCATTTCTCTTGTTTAATAAAGTAGGGTTATTTAAATGTTTTAAGGTAACTAATTTGTCAGTTAAGCATAAATTACAATACATTTTATGTTGCTTTGTTCAGACCGTTTATTCATCAACGGTTTGAACGAAGTAATTCTAACAATTTTTTATATATAACTGAAATAATTCCTGAATTTATAACAGTGTATTTATGTATTGAGTTTTCTCCTCAATATATATATATATATATATATATATATATATGCTATTTTAGTGTGCGGTCTACCAGGTCATTTAGAGTTCAGCATGCAATTTACGTGCACTTTTATACTTCAATATGCAGTCTACCTTCATTATAAGAATTTTAAACTAAAAACAAACTGAATAATGTTGAATAATGATTATCATGACATACGCTTAATCATACAATTCATAATTATCAGAATCATAATACTGATAATAAAAAAAACCTAAATAGTACATTAATGGTCATTATTATGATGGAATCCATTGATACTGCATGATTGGGGTTGGTACTCAGGTTAAAAGGGTAAAAATAAGGAAAGACTGCATGCTAAATGCTTAGGTTACTGAAACTGCAGTAGATCACGTGCTAAAGTAGGACCTGTCAGTCGTTTTGGAAACTCTTTTATCGATGCTCATTTTTCTTTGATTCTAAAAAGGAAAGCCCGGATATTTGGACTTGTAAATAGAAGACACAAAAACATTGATTTTTTTTTTTTGCTGTATCGTTCGGTTACACGGATGTCAAAATGGGAGAGACCTCTTTTTCAAGTGGATACTATATCTGACGATATATTGTTTTTATCAATTTTTACCTACCAGGTCATTTAGAGTTCAACATACAATTTACCTGCACTTTTATACTTCAATATGCAGCCTACCTTCATTATAAGAACTTTAAACTAAAAACAAACTGAATAATGTATTATGTATAATGATTTATCATTAATGACATACGCTTAATCATACAATTCATAATTATCAGAATCATAATAATAATAATAATAAAAAACCCTAAATAGTACATTAATGGTCATCATTATGATGGAATCTATTGATACTGCATGATTGGGGTTGATACTCAGGTTAAATGCTTAGGTTACGGAAACTGCAGTAGATCACGTGCTAAAGTAGGACCTATCAGTCGTTTTGGAAACTCTTTTATCGACGCTCATTTTTCTTGGATTCTAAAAAGGAAAGCCCGGATGTTTGGACTTGTAAATAGAAGACACAAAAACATTGATTTGTTTTTGCAGTATCGTCACACGGATGTCAAAATGGGAGAGACCTCTTTTTCAAGTGGACACTACATCCGACGATATATTGTTTTTATCTTAATTTTACAGGATGGCCGTACAGTGGGTTTTATCAGTTATAGTGATGTGTATGTGTGTAGAAACAACAAACTTATATACATAAACCAATTACGGTTTTTATAAATAAAATAAATACGTATTTTTGGTTGATACAGGGTCGTTAAAATGTTCGGAGTAGTCCTTGAAAGAATTAGTTTATGTGTACGTGGGCATGTATGTATGTATGAGCGTTATCGTTGGGTTGGAAGAAGAGGCAGATGGGTGAACTGTGAGAAAAGAAAGAGGTATAGATAATGCATTTCTAGAAGTTTATGCAATTAATTGAAGTGTCGTGGGTAACATGTAAAAAAAAAACAAACTCCAAGACTTTCTAAAAATAATAATTGCATAAATAATTTAATTAATTTGTGAATAAGTCCAGAAAGTTTCATAAAATCAGTCAATTAGTTGATTTTTGCCAATTAAGTAAAACATAGCGTGAATCGCTGACGAAAAACAAAAAATAACTATTAATGGAAATTTCGAACGTGTTAGAAAGGATTAAACATTTAAAAAATGATGAAAACAAAATATAACCTTTCCTTTTAATAATAGCATAAACATTTTGAAGATAAAATTTTGTTTTTATTAAGTTTGAGCCCTTTTAACGTCATGATATACTGCTCTTATTTATTATTTTTTTGACAATTGAGTGGAGGTACCTAAATTCGGACTATTGTCCTCATCTTCACTGCCATTTTTACGTTGTACGTTTCGGCCTTCTTCTGCTATGAATTTCGAACCGAACCCTTTATTACGATCACTATATATATATATATATATATATATATATATATATATATATATATAGTAATAACAATACCAATAGTAACAGAACTAACTCTGCCGAAACTAGTATTAATCAAGCTATAATTTAAATCGTTTTGTACAACCGACCGAGAACGAACTCGGCGGGAAAAGAAGGGGAAGTAAGAAAAAAAAAAAGAAACAAACGAAGTACACGAACAAAAAGTCAAGCACTCGTAAGAAAGAAAAAAAACCAAGACGAAAACCCTATTTCCCTGACGAGCCGTTGGGCGAAACCGTGGTAGGTTGGTAGGTTGTTGGCTCTTGCTTAGATTTTCTGTCTTTATATATATATATATATATATATAGGGGTATATCATTCTCATTCCTTGTACAAAGCCGCTTCTGGTAGTCATGAGTTATCTCCCTTTAAATCGACTAAGTTATTTGAACTCACAACTCTTTGGGTCAAATCATTGGAACTAACCAATGCCTACATCCACTGGGCTATGTGTCCTTGAGGATTGAATTTCTTGGATTCATAAACCTAATGTTTCAATGACCTTTTTTTTTTTTTTTACCAGAGTTGATATAGCAATTTTTTGATGTTCATAGTTTTCTCTAGTATGTTTTACCAGAGTTCATATTGCAATTTTTGACACTAATGATTTTCTCTGGCACTCTGTATTACTGGTTCCCATATTGTATTTATCTTCATCATTATTCGGCTTAGAAAATTTTTGTAGACTAACATATGTGCTGATTCCTCAAGTTTACGTAGTTTCCAGTGGCGTTCTCTATCTATTATTTCAACTTCATCCCATAGGAGGCGGTGATCCCCTTTCTCCTTCCATGTGTGGTCAGCTATGCCTGATTGTTCTATCTCTTCTCGTGTTACAGCCTTGCGATGTTCTTGTAGCCTTACTTTAAGGAGGCGGCCTGTTTTTCTTTTATATTTTTTCTACAACTACATGGAATGGAGTACACCCAGCTCTTAGCCATGTCCTCATTTGTTGGGGGAGAGATACCTGCGAAGTGTAGAACCACTTTTGAAGTTCGTCCTTATGCTATATAGACCACAGATTCTTTTGTATTTTCTCTGATAACCCCTTTACATAGGGTAGATAGACC
>JBBBDQ010001417.1:2872500-3012500 GCA_037127315.1 Ascarosepion bandense
TTCCCATAAATTACGGTACTTTCATTGTATTTTTTGGCACTCGAAGATTAACCGATGTACATAAATCATCCATTTTTCATAAAAGTATCAACCTGAAAATTCTAATGCAATGATTGGTTGAAAATTGAAATGTAGCGATTGGTTAAAAAGTCTCTGTTTATGTATAGCGTCTTGACTAAAAAAAAAAGACAGACCAAGACTGAGTCAGATGAAACCTAGAACTGTCCTATTTTATTGGCGAAGGAAAAGGATCCAATATTCATTTGTATGTTAATGCGTATAAAGTGAGAAGAGAACGTGTTTTGCCGACATTCCCTACAATTTAGTAGTCCGTTTCGGATCGTTGCGGTTTATGTACTCAGTAATCAGACGGATCATGTCTCTTTTTCTGTCAGTTAGGGCTGTTCCTAGTGGATTCGTCGCGTTTAGTGGGGAACTAGAATGACATCCTGGACCCCAACATAGACAGAACGCGAGAAGCTAACTGGAGGTCGGGTGATAATAGCTTGGTTGATCTGATCAGCGAGTTTAGTTTCGTCAATAGTTACTTGGTCGAACACCTACAGTGGAAAATGTGGACGTGGGCACTTAAGTGGCCGTCAACCCCGGTAGCCACCTGCCAGGATAGAATATTAGTAAGAAGGGTCGATCTAGATTCGTTAGATTGTCTCACGTTCCACTGGTTAGGTCAAGGGTTCCCAAACTTTTTAGAATCGCGATCCACTATTCATAACCACAGCTTATGGCGACCCAATCAAATTTACTGGGAAAAAATAGATGAAAGAATATAAAAATATAATTTATCCGAATAGGTGAAAATTGATTTCCTTTTTAAGATGACGAATGATTAAATTGAGAGAATGACCAACCCTGAGTCGTTAAACTCGTCAAAACGACGTACTCCTTGATACAACAAAAGCTTGACAATGAAAACCCGAGTCTTGAACTATCTCAACAGATAGCATTTAATCGAAGCTAATGCGTAATTCTAGTATAACTTTTATGACCCACTAACATTTCGCTTGCGATCCACCAGTGGGTCGCAACCCATAGTTTGAGAATACATGGGTTAGGTTAGTCAGACCATAGATTTGTCGGCGCCCGGATGCTAGGCTTAGAATGGCTGGACACTAGAAGTTCAATATATCTTAACTGAACAGGCGGGACTCCCGACAAAAGCCAATCAGATTGGAGCAGCGAGAACTCGTGGGGACTGAATAAGTAGTGGGTGAGACTTAAAGATAGCATTAAGTCTTTTAACACCGAATATAGCCAACGACTCGGTGAAGACTGTCAAGGATAATCTGTCTCGGGTGGAGCCAGGGGGCGCAGTATTCCCTAGAGTTAGGTTTAGCTAGACAAAATCTGGAGTGTGCGGCTAGTGAGCGCTACCAGGGTCAGGTAGTTAGGCAGAAGTTAAGCAAGATGTCCAACGAAACTGTAAACAGGGCGCAAAATTGCACAAGAAAAAGATCCGTCGTGGTTCCAATCAATACATTCGGAATGTCCATACTCCTGAGGGGCGTACTTTGAGATCAGTTAAAGATATTTTCGAAGCGTTTCAGTGGCACTTCAAGAACCAGTTTACCAAGGAGCGTAGTCTTTGTGACGAAGAGTCTCGCAGTTATTTGGCTAACTTTCCTCAGTTTTCGTCGACTGAAGCGACTAGCTACGAGGTGGAGATTATGAAGTGGGGAGTCTAATTGGCATTGAAAAGGGTCGATAGTGACAAGTCTCTGGGACTTAGTAGTTTGCCCTATAAATTGTACTTAAGGCCATCGTACACCTTTGCGCTGATTTTGACTATTGTGTTCAACAACTGGTTCCGAAAGAGGTCCATTCCCGATCGGATCTCTAAGGGTTTGATTACGCTGTTGAAAAAGGGTAAGGATGGTGGGCGTATTTTTGATGTTGAAAGGCCTAAAACTCTGCTAAACACAGTGTTAAAGATGTTTGACAAGATCCTGACGGAGCGTTTAGTCAGTTGCCTAGTTGCTATCTGGACCAGAACAGAAGACTTGGGCTGAAAAATTCAGAGCAACGTGCATCTGATCCATACGATTCTAGAAGGTGTAAAAGATGATGAGCATGCCGCAATGATCAATTTGGATCAATCCAAGGCATTTAATAGGGTCGACCATGGCTGCTGTTCTGCAGGCCTCCAGATTCAAATTAGAATTCTGCATGTAAAAAAACTTCCTGTATCACTCCCAGTGCTGTGGAGGTCGATACGGAAAGTGAACGAGAAGAGGGCACGCGCGTTTGCGCGATCTCGGTCTTTTATCAGGGTTGTCCTCTGTCGCCTTTACTTTACGTTTTTGCGTTGGAGCCTATTCTTTGCCAGCTGATAGACCAGGCCTGCAATCTGGCCCTACACGAAATTTCTCTCTCTGGTGGTACTCGAGCGAAGATTTACGCGTACGCTGATGACGTATCCATTTTCGTGTCGTGCCGCAGCGACATTAAGGTGATGCAGAAGGCATTTGAGCAGTACAAAAAGGTGACGGAGCCATGATTAACCGCAAGAAGACTTCCGTCTTGCAGTTAGAACTGACGGACACGTCGTCATTCTTGGAATGCGGTTCGGCCCCGGGCACCAGCTAAAGAAGGATTGATCGGAGGTACAGGCAAAAATAAAGCAGCGGACTGGACTTGGTTCCGAAGGCGGGTTTCCGTGAAGAGTATGGCTGAGGTGTGTTACTTTCGTCTTTCCTTTCATCCTTTACCGGTTGTCTGTGCTCCCTCTCTGTAAGAACCGTAAAAAAGTGCTAGAGTGCTTGCTTTCCTTCCTTTTGTAGAGAGTAGTGGTAAGCATCAGATCGACAGAGATGTAACCAACGCCTGTGTCATGGGGTAGATGAATGCTACACTTGGCGAGTCACCGACACGCCTTGAGGTTGGCTTTCTTATTCCGCGTGTTAACAGAATACTCTATCTTTGAGGGGAGTGGTAGGGACGCCTTTCCTAGCCTTATCATCACTCGTTCCGTTTCTACTGCCGACCACCGACGCAGGCCCCAGAATCAGACTAGATTCCTCCGAGAGTGTCGAACGGACTTTCAGATAATTCCTCAGCTCAGTGACATTTCTCAGCCTAGAAGACTGTTGTATCAGGAATTAATAGCGGGGATCGCGAAGGATCCTCTCTGTTGGTGGCTCGACCAAGTTGCGCTCTTTGTGGTTCTGGGCGCCAACTCCGAATTACGTCAGCGAACCTGAGTTTTCGCTTACCTGGCGATTGGTTCGGAACGTTCTCTTTCTCTCAATGATGTAGTTTCAGATGAAACTGGGCGCATTTTCTCGATTGCCAACGGTGTTACCTTGATTTAGAGGAAACGGATTCTCACAACTTTTACAATTGTCCTCAGGTGCGCCCGTTATGACACTATGACGGAGAGTTAACAGCTCGTATCGATCCCGAACATCTCAAGTCTATCGATCTCGCATACGCGTACGATAATGTGCCACCCCCATAATATTGGTAGAAATGGTTAGTATTCTCTCTGGCCGTAGCGAGAATGGTGATTTGGGCGTCACGAATGGAGGAAATCTTACAATACGAATGCTATTCTCATCACGATCTGATCGGAATCTTTAGCTATCAGCTCAAAATTAAAACCAGATCTGATAAAAAGCGTTTGTTATTGATAAATTTAAACGAAAGATGGGTAAATGTAGCGAGCTTGGTTCGTGTAAACGAGGACAGTCTTGATTTTCTTTTTCTTAAGTCCCCTTGGTCACAACGGGGCGGTTTCCTGTCGAACCATCTCCTGGTTAAACTAGACTCTCTTTGTTTACTTGGTTAATGTAAGTAATTGTCGTTTCCGGCCAGTTGCTGGCATTCTCTTTTGTTATAATCCATGTTAAGATTCCCCAATTTGTTTTTGGACACCAATTCCCTCTCGCCTGGGTCAATCTTTAGCAGTTCGTCAAGAGATAGTCCCGGCATCGTTGTTGATGGAAGCGCCTTGGTATCATTGCCGATGGCCTGGTTAAGATTGCTTGTCGTTGGGTCCAATTGTAATGTTTGCGTGGTCGGACCAGCTCCCGTGGATGAAATTAATGTTGATTTTCATAGTAAGTCAATAACTCAGAAACGACTATTGTGAAAACTGCGTGGGCTTTTTTTTTCTGATTCGTCAGAAGAAAAAAAAAGATGTTTCATTATCATAAAAAATGTTTTTGAACGTTATAAATGGTTGCAAAAAAAAAATACATGATTTACGTTCCATAATGAGTCCTGCGTTTAACAAATAAAACCAATTTTGCCTACAGAGTTTAATTTCTTGAAATTCATGAATTTACGCGGAGGGGTTATAACAGATGGTGTAGGAGCCTCGGTGTTATTTATCAAATTGACCTTGTGCCAAACACAACCGAAATCCCAACAATTTAAAATATCAGAAGATTAAAAGAATAAAAGTGTTTCATTTGTAAAATATGTGGAATTTTATTAACAGAATAGAGTAACATCAATTTGTAAGAGTTAAATGTTCGAAGAGAAGGTGTATTAAGGAGATAAGTTAATCCAGAATTCTAGTTGTAAGAAGTAGTTCTAGTTGTGTGTATGCAAATATTAACAGGATAGTAATGTAGTCTGTTTTCCTTTCATTTTTTATGGCCAGCGAGAAAGTGAAAAGGAAAGTAAAACGATTAAGGAAAATTGTACTTATCGAAGTTAATTTTTATGAGTCAGTTGAAATAATTTCTTGTTGTTGTAAGAAAAAGGAGAACGAATGTCCGGGTCAGTAGCTTGAAGTTTCTTTTGTCACATCTTGGCAGTATCTGGTATCGCTTCCATCTGACTGATTCGACTTTCTTTCCGTTTTTATAGCTAAATGCTTTTTCACATCGGCTTATTAACTTCTCTCTCAGTTCTGCAAATTGCTTGAGGCCATTTTTCTTCATACTATACTGTTTTCTCAGTGATTTAGTAGAGGTACCTAATCCAAATAAGACAGTTAATTTAATTAGGTGTGGAAGTAGTAGATCACGTTCGAGCCAGGTCGGAGAGAGAAAAAGGAGTATCAGTAGGCATAAAAACCAAACAAAAGATTTTACATTATGTTCGAATCATAGAACGTTTGGTAACAAAATCCACAGATACAGTAAGCTGTGCAGTCAACAGGGAAACGAATCAGCCAGCCAATGAGCGCGACTCCATTGACTGGACAAATTAACATCACAGAGTAATTAATCGCTTATTTGCTTGACACATCGACTTAATATGAATTTTCTTATAGACACGGGAGCACAGGTCATGTGTCATTTCAATGACGTCTTGTATGAAAAAGCGAAATGCCCCAACTTCAGTGTATAAGTCGCAGGCAGCAAATGGATCGGTTATAACGACAGATCGTGAAATAAATACTTAGGGTGGATTTTTGTTTGAGCCAAGAGTTCTAATGGGTATTTATATTATAGACATTAAAATACCCATTATTAGAACTGACTTTCTCACTCACTACAAATTACCTGTGTATTTTGGCAAAAATGAGGAAACGAAGTTCAAATATGCATTCGCACTGCATACGTCACCATGAGACACTTTCCCCGGAAAGTGAACTCAGTCACATTCTTGACTAACAATCCGTCTTTTTATTACAACCTACAGTTATTAAGCACACGACTACTCATCATATTCAGGCAAAGGGACAGCCTACTTATTCGGCTTCACGTGAACTGCGACTTGTTAATTTTGTCAAACAAGAATTTTCGATTTTGATAATATTGCTAAAAGAGCAAGTATCAGCCAAAACCACGAGATTAGCGGTGCAAGGGACATCACTCCAGTTGACTAAGTTACCGTTACCTTTTTACTTTAGCGACAAAATGATTTTGTGTGATACTAGTCTTAAGAACCCCAAATCGCATATTCCACCAACACTACGCAAAGCTATTTTCGAGTACTTTCATGTATGTCTCATCTAAGTATAAGAGCAAGAGTTAGTTGATCACACAGCGACTCGTGTGGTCCAGTATTATTACGAGACGACTGAGATATGGGACTGGTCTAAAAATTGTCTATCCTGTCAGTGGCATAAAAATCGGTGGACACACTAGGTCTACCATGATAGTTTTCAGTGTGCTGGATGCACACTTCACTAACATTCATATCGACTCACTTGTTCCTTTTACGCAATCAAGAGGCTATTACATCCTCACTGCTGTCAATCGCTTCTCACGTTGGCCGTCGGCATATCGGCCAAACACGATCACGACAGATCGTGGTCCTCAGTTTCAGTATACTCTATTTAATCTATGTATGTGCGTTGTGGTACTGTGGATATCGGCTCGGAACGAGAAACCGGGCAGCTGAGTTCGAATTCCAGTTGAATCCATTGTATTCAGTTACGCGCAAATACCCTTGAGAAAGGTATTAATCCGTTTCTTCCTTCCAGTTATGGGTTAAATAGCAGGACAGATTGGGTTCTATAGCCTTGGTCGGCAACCAGTCTACCGCAGAAAGCAATGGCAACCTACTGCGGAATAATCTTCTGCCCAGTCAGTCATGTCTCTTTCGTATGACACTTAACTGACTGACCTCTATTTTCTCATGATAATTTGCGATACTTAAATTTTAAAATGAATTTTGATAAATTAAAAAAATTTTCTTGAAGCTTTAATTTTAGCTTTAATTGAAAGCTAAATATTTAAATTTACTATTTCCAGTAAGCAAAATACTCTGGTGTATTTCAAACAGAAATTATATTGATTGGTATCTGCAGTTTTTCAATTGAAAAAAAAATTCAGTCATTTTTGAGTGATCGACATATTTATAAACAAAAGTTAATTCTCGGTTTTAAAAATCTCGCGAAAAATAAAATATAGATCTGTGACATGTTAGTTTTAGAAAATTAGCAAATTTAAAGTTAAATTAATTTGATCTAAACAAGTATTACTTGTTTATAGCATGAAATTTAGAATAAAATTATTCTTTAATCATGGAGCGATGATCTTTCTGATCTTTGAAGAAAGTGATTAATATGTAATGACAGCTAGATTTGGATATAAGCTAAGTATGATCGACCTGAATTTTTTTCTTGTAAGGGGAAGAAAACTGTGAATCGCATGACTTTTTAATGTAACACAGAAAATACCCCAAAAAACTTGAAATACAAAAAAAAATATTATTTAAAAAATCCATTGACTAGATGATTTTTATTAAACTTCTCAATTTTCGTTTAGTAAATATAGTCTTCACTTAACTTAATAACCTAACCTCGATAAGGTTTTGAAAAATTAAAAAACTGTTTTTGAAACTTTACAAATTATTATCATAAAAAAATTGAAAAAAATTCTTGTAAAAATTCATTATTCATTGAATTTCTTTTCTTTAGGCTGTAATGTCCATATTATATATATATATATATATATATATATATATATATATATATATATATATCTTAAAAGCAATTAAAAGTTTATCTAATTAAATAATGTCATAGTTTTATTACATTTTTTATTTTACTATACGGAGCAGATTTTCGGAGAAACAGCCAGCTGTTTGAAAAGAAAAAAAAAAAAAAAAGGAATGACTTACATTCTCCTAGGAGTCCTGTGTTGAACTAATAAAATAAGTTTTCGATACAAAATTAATTCCTTGAAATTTTATGAATTTACGTGGAGGGTAGGGGGTAACAGATGTAAAAATATATTTACTGAAGATAATAATTTAAAAAAATAATTTTATTCCTTTGCAGATACGTCCTGAAAGCCATTAAAATCTAACAATTATTTGATTTTTGCAAGAATTTAAAAAATTAATGTTTTTTTTTTAATTGGAAAAATGAGTTCTGTAATATTACATTATACATAGTAAACTCTGGTAACGATTTGGCTTCCCACCGACAAAAACAAACAAACAAAAAAGAAAAAACAAGATTTTTTACCAAAATTTAAAAAAAAATTATGAAAAAAGACTTTGATCTTTCCTCTCAATAATAACATAAATGTTTTGACTGAAAAACTTCGTTTCTATTAAGTCTTATTTCTTCATATGTTTTTTTTTAAGCGAATTAGTGAAGGTACTTAATTTAAGGACTTTACAAGAATTATCTAGACAACAGCTCATCATCCACGCACAAATGGTATGGTGGAGAGGTTTCATCGTCAGTTAACAGTTGCATTAGCAGCAAGGGAGAAATCAAACGATTGAGTCAAAAACTTGCCAGTGAATTTTTACAATCAATACGGAACTCTATAAAACAAGATTTGCAATTTACCCCAGCAGAAATGGTTTTTTGTACCACCATTGCCTTACTGGGCCATAAAAAAAAATAACAGGAGTTAACAGTCGACGATAGTTGTCCAAGAAATAAAAGTAAAAATGTCGCGATTTCAATTTTCACCAACCAATAAAGAGGTTACACAAATTTATATCTCAAAACAAAAGACTTGTTACAATTGCGAAAAAGATTTTGTATCAAACGATTTCGTCAAGAAACCACTAACACCATGTCATAATAGGCCTTACGCCGCTTGTGATAAAGAAAAGCGGATAAATATTTTACAATTCTGCGCAATAATAAGACAGAAACTATATCAATTGACAGAATCAAACCAGCTTACATACACATAAAATATATGACAATTTCACAGTCACCGACATTTTCAGGTGATATTACATCACCCACATCACAAACACAACAGGCGGAAGTGAAGATTAGTCCACAAAACACAGATCACTTATTAATTGGGTAAATTTTTGATTTGTTCCCCGAAGGCCTTTAACCCGTTAAATCTTTCCAAAACATCCTTAATTCCGTGCAAATGTATATGCTGAACTCAAATCGATATAATTGTTTATTGAAGAAACTTACCTTTTTCATGTTATCGACCAGAAAAAAAAAATTGGACTATATCTCACCCCTTACCACCGTTCTCATATCTGATTCACCGCTGAATGACTTGAGGCGTAGGATACTTATTTCGGCCTATTTACTTCCTTTGAGCAATTACTCCGCGATTTGTTTGGTTTCGGAACTCAATTTCCGCGTAGTAATTGCGAAAAAAGGAAGTAAAAAGGCTGAAAAATCGGCAAACTACGCGTGAAGTCATTCTGCAGTGAATAACATTTTTTGAAGTGTGGTTACGGGGTGAGATAAACAGAGACAAGAAGGTCGATATTTTTTTGGTCGTTAATTTGAAAAAAGGTAGGTTTCGTCAATAAACAATTATCGATTTGAGTTCAGCATATACATTTGCACGGAAATAAGGATTTTTTGGAAAGATTTGAAGGGGTAAATGCCTTCGGGGAACAAATCAAAAAATTACCATTAATTGTGCTATAAACAAGCGTATGCTTGCAAGAAGAATTATGACAAAAGCAGATGTAAACTTATCTCGTTTATTGGATAAATACAGACGAGAGGTTTACGAATTTGGTTGTCCTTAATTCTTTGCCAGTTGGGGTCTAGATTTTAGTATGAATTTGTTTTAGGCTTCTTCTTCTTCTTCTATGTGCTCTGTCCCTTCAGGACGTAGGCGATCATGGATCTCCACGTCTCCCTATCCCTTGTGGCTCTTAGTATGTTTGCTCCTGTTGCTCCTGGCAACCCCCGTTCCGTCATCCACCTGATCAGGCCCTGCAAATATGTTATCCGCTGCCTTCCTCTGTCTCTCCTTCCTTCTATCTGACCAGTCAGTATCAGGTTCTCCAGGCTTTCCTTCCTCATTGCATGTCCCAGGAACTTCAGTTGTCTCTTCCCGATGCTCAGCATCAATTTCCTTTTGTTGCCATTCTTTCTAACACTTCGTCGTTGCTTGTTTTAGGCTACCTGTCTGTAATTGTATATAATGTTCATGAGGATATGTGTAGTTTTCAAAAGCGGTTGTCCTTAGTTAGAAGAGGACGGAAGGTTGAGAGAAGAGGAAAGTGAAGAAATATTTATCACTCGAAGTGAAGGATAGGTAGTATATAGCTCTGTGATGTTCTCTTTCCTTCCGTAGTAGTAATCATGACGTTGAAGGATTGTTATTTCTTTCTTCCTTACCGACAATGAGTGAGGAAGAGGGGTAAGGACTTTATGTGACGGTGGGTGAGAAGGTAAGGCACAGGGGTTGCTGATTGTCCAGCGCCGTAGCCTGTAAGTCCTTCTGTCGAATTTAATTTTCTCCTCGATATATATAGCGAAATGAAATTTCGCGTAGGCTTGTTAGATTTCTCAAGTTTTGTCTCCGAGTATGTTTTCCAGGGTTCTCATTCGCTGATTAATATTTTCGCATAAATGTGTGAGAAAAGAAGAAATTTGTCCTGTTAGTTACCGACCTGGCTGTGCGGACGTAGGCAAGAACATAGCACTTCCATTAATGGACCAATCAAACAACAGTATTTAGCAAGTGGAACTCGTAGCCTGAGGTTTCTGAGACAGAATATAGAAATCTAATTCAAAGCCAAAATTGTATGTGCTAAGCAGATTTTGAGTGTTTTCAGTAAGTGACTGTAAATTAGAGGAGATATGGCATTCAGTTTTATAACAATTGAATCGAGTTTTCCTGCTTTGCCAATGTATATTCTCCAGCAAAGTTAAGTGAACGTTTCTTTTCTTCTCAAAGGTTTTATCAAACACACCTCAATGTGTGTATGTGAACTTTTCATTTCTTCTCAAGGGTTTTAAACTCACTACACGTTGTAGAACAATTGTGGCTGATAGGAAATTAAGAATTAAAATCAACTTTCTTCTTCACTTTTACAAAAATTCACAATGATGTGTGAAATCCTGGTTTTGCCGCATAGGAAAACGATTGACCTCGTGCTTACAGAAAAAGTCGAAATCGGATTTCGCGAGTAGATGTTAAATTGATTTTCTGACCAATGGAAGCGATTTGCAAGACTAAAAAGACTTATATAGCTATAAATGACTTCGATCAGCGTCAGTCAGTCAGATGGAAGCAGCGAGAGAGAGAGAGAGAGAGAGAGAGAGAGAGAGAGAGAGAGAGAGAGAGAGAGAGAGAGCTAAAATGTAGCGGGAGAAACTTCAACCACGATCCGGTCGTAAGGTTGCGTCGCACATTGTCTTCTTTCCCCTTCTTTGTCGTGTGCTGATTCCTTTTACTTCTTCTCCATCCAAAGACATTCCTACCAAACAAACGCTTAGACATACATACGTACTCATGAACTCTTTCCAACAAATTACTACCACGAACATTCTACATCCCTTGATACCCTTAACTCATTACTTGTTTCTCAGTGAACATTAACTTCTACAACTTATTTAATCTTTTCTATCAATAAATTTCTATTTTAACATGAAAAATGTATATTTTTATTCTTCCACTATTCCACACTATTCCACTATTCTTCCACAAAGATACACAAACCATCTGCTGAAAACCTACTGATAATTCTGATGATAATTACAAATAAATCCATAAGCTGTAGGGGGTTCGGTTATGTATAACCGAATTAATAAACATTAACCATCTCATTATAGCTTCACCATCAAATAAATTATCTAAACTTATTTATAAATGGAATTTTGTCTGTGTGTGTGTGTATCTGTGTGTGTATGTATCCGTTACTTATAGACTCCGAAACGGCTGAACCAATTTTCTTGAAAATTTACACAGTTGTACTATAAGCGTCTGCGAGTGTTCTTAGCTAGGTTTTGTGTCGAGGTATCCCCGATAAATATCGACAATCGATAATCGAAAAAATCGGGTTATAGAAGGAGTGGGCCGATTTTAATCAAATTTGATACACTCATTGACAAAGACATAAGAAACGATATTCAGAAGTTTCAAAGTTGCAGTTCTTACAATAGTGCAGAAAATCGATAATATATGTATATAAAAGGCAAGGTGTTTGTGCGTGTGTCTGTTTATCTGCCTGTATGTCTGTATTTTTTCAGCCCTTTTATTTTAGTTTTTGCTTCGAGTTTGGCTCTAAGTAGGTATAATTGTGGTTCTTAGTCTCAGCCATGATATCATTTACTCAGAGGACTTATTTAGCCTTCAAAATTCAGTTTACGACGAAAAAAACGTATTTGATATCGATACCAGGAAATGAAAATTTGACTTACATCCATTCATTTTTTTCAGTCTACGGTTTCGCTTTAACTGGAAATAACTATTGCATTTTAGTCTTTTGTGCCAACGTCCAAAGAGTCTGAGCTCCAGGACCATGGATTAGTTTTAAAGCTTTCATTACACCCGAGCAACGCCGGGCTATACTGCTAGTTTGTTATAAAAAACAAATCCATTGTCTTGCGTCTCATTCTAAATTCGCTTTAATGCATTTCATAAACATTATCGTGTTATGTTTTTTTTTAACTACGTAGTTTCAAGATTGTCTTCTTCCGGACACAACCCAGAATTACTAGTAACCACAGCTACCTAAATTAGAATAAAATAAATCGTACACCATCAACTTATTACAGACCCCCAACAGTATAAGCTTATGTATTTTTATACAGAAATTAATTTTTTGATTTTGTTTTTACAAAGTAGAGGCTCTTCTAAAGCAGTGGTTCTCAACTTTTTTTTTGTTTTTTACATAAAGGCCATCTTTACTTTTAATGTGTTTTGTGGATCTCCACAACCATTTGATAAAAAACTTTTTTTTTACAAGTAGATACATTCAGGAATTGTCTTATCAGTCAGTTAAGTGCCATGCGCGATACACGCTTGGGCGATCAAGTCTCGAAAGAGACATGACTGACTGGGCAGAAGATTATCCCGCAGTAGGTTGCCATTGCCTTCTGCGGTAGACTGGTTGCCGACCAAGGCTATAGAACCCAATCTGTTCTATTATTTAACCCATAACTGGAGGGGAGAGATGGATTAATACCTTTCCCAAGGGTATTTGCGCGTAAGTGAATGCAAAGAATTCAACTGGAATTCGAACTCGATTCCCCGTTCCGAGCCGATATCCACTGCGCCACAACGCACATCCTGTTGTCTTATAGAAATATGAAACGTATTTGCTTTATTTTGAAGTAAAAATATTAAATGTATTTGCTTTATTTTGAAGTAAAACTAATTTAATGAAAATAAACTTGTATTTAAATTCTACAGAACATTTATGTAAACGAGTAAAATAACTCATACACCATTTAAAAATATGTGAGTAATTAATTAGTTTTTAAAAAATTACAGATTTATTCAATGAGATACCTGTGATTTATTCAATGAGATACCTGTGATTTATTCAATGAGATACCTGTGATTTATTCAATGAGATACCTGTGATTTATTCAATGAGATACCTGTGATTTATTCAATGAGATACCTGTGATTTATTCAATGAGATACCTGTGATTTATTCAATGAGATACCTGTGATTTATTCAATGAGATACCTGTGATTTATTCAATGAGATACCTGTGATTTATTCAATGAGATACCTGTGATTTATTCAATGAGATACCTGTGATTTATTCAATGAGATACCTGTGATTTATTCAATGAGATACCTGTGATTTATTCAATGAGATACCTGTGATTTATTCAATGAGATACCTGTGATTTATTCAATGAGATACCTGTGATTTATTCAATGAGATACCTGTGATTTATTCAATGAGATACCTGTGATTTATTCAATGAGATACCTGTGATTTATTCAATGAGATACCTGTGATTTATTCAATGAGATACCTGTGATTTATTCAATGAGATACCTGTGATTTATTCAATGAGATACCTGTGATTTATTCAATGAGATACCTGTGATTTATTCAATGAGATACCTGTGATTTATTCAATGAGATACCTGTGATTAATACTGGCCTGCGAATTTTTTTAATATTCGGTTCCACCGATGTCAATGATAATCGGAGATCTCTCCTTTTTACAATGTATTGTCAAGTAAGTCTATTACCATATTAATTTAATATTTTAATAATTTATTAATAATTAGAATTAGATGTATTATTTATTATTAATATCTTAAATTATATAATAATTTAGGTACCATTATCATTCACACCCACATACTTACATGCATTAACACAACATGTCACTTTATTCAACAGTAATTGGTCAATATATCGCCAATACATTTTATTACAAAACAATTTACAGATCGGAGTAATTCCTGTATACCTTAGGGTAGAAGATTAATTCCAACAGACCCTTCTAGTCTGCATAGTACATGTTCTCTGATTGGTTAATTTTTAACCAATCAAATCTTTTTGATGTGAAAATCGAGTTTCCCGCGAAGCTCTCTGGAGCCTACCTAACTATAATTTAAAGTGCGGTTTTCCGTAGCTCTTTAGTAAGATATCCTCGCTAGTCGAAACCAAATCTTACTCACATTACCAACGCATGCATAGACATGAACATTTCTACTGTACAGTATTCCAGTTGGGCCCTAGCTAAGCACTTCGTATAAGCAATACTGATTCGAATATTTTTCCACTCAACACTTTCGAACAACTATCCCAAGAACATGATGTAAATAATCCTTCCTTTCTGAACAAAATTTTATTTCAATCATCTTTTTCTAAGAACATTCATTCACTAACTGACTTTCTCTCGAAATTGCAGTCTATGGGAGAAAACACTCTCCTTCTACACAGTTATACGCATGATTTCTCAAACTATTGTATATTTGTTAATGTCTATTTTGGTTACAATTGGTGTTGTTATTTCATTTCTTGAGCCTTGTGTATTATCTAATCACAAATATAAATATTGTGAAGGTTTCCGATGTAATTTCTAGGCCAAATCAACGTAAATGGTTACATCTACAAGTTCTTGTGCCAGAAGTGATTATAAATTATTGGCGAATCCTTTTCAAAAAATTATAATTTTCCTTTATAATCTTTCTTTTATACTCCTTCCTTTATATATCCTTCTCAGTTTTTATTCAAGGTTTATTATCAAAACATCCAGTCGAGAGTAAGGGATGCTAACTTAATTAGCTGATCTCGTTTTCTGTTGGTTTTTGGGTGTGTTTCTGTTTTTACTGTAGAAATTTCGGCGAACCTGAAGCAGACTACCACCACGTTTAATTTCGTTGTTTTTCATTTTTTTAAAAAACTTTTTTCAGCGCAGTAAGATCGATTGTTACTTAAACTTTCCGATTATCAAAAGAAATTTTGAAAGATTTCAACATTTAAACAATTTTTGGGGGGAGGGGGAGGTGGGGTCAGTTTCTCATACAACGTTAAAGTAAATCGATCCTCCATTTTCAATCCACTCGCGTTGGAGTCGCTTTGTTTATATCGTTGTTTTTCATTTTTGTACTTTCTTTCCGATAATCAAAAAATTTTTGAAAAATCACAATATTTAAACAAATTTGGAGAGGGGGTCAGTTTCTCATACAACGTTAAAGTAAATCGATCCTCCATTTTCAAACCACCATAAGGTTGTATGAGAAACTGGTCTCTGCTCTAAAATTGTTTAAATATTTACATTTTTGTAATGTTTTTTTTGTCATTCGTAAAGTTTAAGGTGTAAAAGGTAATATTGCACTGAAAAAAGTCCAAAAAATTTGATAATGAACAAATTTACAGGTGGTGGTAATGTCGTACCGGTGACTGGTTTCAAAATGGAGGCTCGATTTACGATAACGTTGTATGAGAAACTGATCCCCCTACCCGAAAATGTTTAAATATTGAAAATTTTCAAAATTCTTTTTGTCAATCATAAAGCTAAGAGGGTAATCGATCTTACTGCGCTGAAAAAGTAAAAAAAAAAAAAAAAAATGAAAAACAACGAAATTAAACGTGGTGGTAGTCTCCTTCAGGTCCGCTGAAATTCCAATTCTGTATTGTAACAACCGTTCCGAAGTTTATAGACCAGTAAAATATTACCATGGACCCCCAAATTGCTACTTATTTGTGTGTACCCACCACTCAGTAAATGTTACATGGAACCCCATGGTCTATACGGACTCAAGTTGAGAAAAAAAACTGTTCTAATTGTCACATATCAATGAGAGACTTTGTGTGACACTTGCAGACGATCTTTAAATAAATTAAAGGAAAAAATTAATACAACTAGGTACCTCCACTATTTCGCCGAGGAAACAGCATAAATATGAAGAAAAAATACCCCAATCTTGATAAAAACGAAATTTTTCAGTTAAAATGTTTATGTTATTATTGAGAGGAAAGATCAAAGTAATTTTTCATTATTTAAGAAAATTCTTTAACCTTTCTAACACGTTCGAAATTTTGATAAAAAAAACTTACATCAGCGAGTAAGCAAATCGTTTCCTATAGATAATGTAATATTGCGCAACTCTTTTTTCCCGATGAAAAATATATTAATTTAGAAATTCTTGCAAAAATCAAATAATTGTCGGATTTTAATGAAATTTTCACAAATGGATGAAAGTATTTTTTAAATTATTATTTTTTAGAAAATCTTGGTAAAAATATATTTTTTTTACATCTGTTACCCCTCTTCACGTAATTTCAGGAAATTTTAAGAAATTAAATTTTATGCAGCTGTGAAAATTTGTTTAATTTGTTAAACGCAGGAATGTCAATCATCTACATTTTTTTCAGTTCGCCTTTTTTACGAAAATCTACTTCGAGTAGTAAAATAAAAAAATTGCAATAAAACTATGAGATTATTTAATTAGATAAGTTTTTAATAATATTAAGTAGTCTGAAAAAAAAGAAAAGACATTTTTCGCTGAATAATGAATTTTTACAAGCATTGTTTTTATTTTTTTATTTCTTAATTATAATAATTTATAAAGTTTCAAAAATATTTTAAAAAATATTTAAAACTTTGTGGTGGTTAGGTTGTAAATTATTAAGTGAAGACTATATTTACTAATCAAAAATTGAAAAGCTTAATACAAATATTCGAGCGAAACGATTTTAAAAACATTTTGGATTTTTTGTGTTTTATTTTAACTTAAGTAAGGTATTTCGTGTGTGACATTAAAAGGTCACGTTTTTTTTCCCTTACACGAAAAAATATTGGACACTCATGTCAATTCTGGTCAACCATACTTAACTTGTCAACATATCTGGAATAAAATTGAAGTGAATAGAAGATAGTGTAATTGACGAGTTGAGGCTAGTATACCGATGATATCGGTTTTATTCACCAACAAAATACACGTGTAGTATTTACAAAGTCAAGATTCCTAATGGCCGTCAGTCCTAGCGGGAAAGGGGGATCATTCATGGTTTCTTATAAGGTATAGGAGGAGATAACACTCATTGAGAAAGAAAGAAGGCGATTTAAACTATGTATAACAGTTGTCATCAATCACTTAACACATCAGAAAAATGTGACCTCCGTGATTAAGAAATACTTGTATTATAAATTTTATGCTATAAGCAAGTAATTTTTATCTCATAGGTTGTTATCCATTACGAGTTTTTGTTGTAAATGAAGAAATTGTTAAGAGTGACTGAGTCGAGAATGTGATTAGTTAGGTATAGGATAGACAACCTGAACCCTCCCCCTTTTTCGACCATGTGCCACATTTTGTATTTATTACAAATAAGTCAACAGAGTGCGACTCAGTTGTTGCTCTGTCGTCGGACAGAGACGCAACTGAGGAAAATAAAGACTGTAAAGTGCCCGGTCCCGGTGGGGACCAGCTGCTCATGGCTGCACCCCCATTGCATTAAAGAGTGGGGATTGGTAGTCATACCAATGCTAGCGCAACTGACGGTTGTGGAGGCTGGGTAATTTTTATCCTTGGCTCGTTTGTACGCGTTCAGGTGCCCCACTTTGTGTCACATTCCGTCTCAGTGGGGAGACCATGTTAAATATTTACCTTTTTATGTATTACGGCTACTGCTACAGCTGATACGCACCCATGCACTTTCAACATAAGCATAATTTCGCGTATCAAAATTTACACAGGCAAAAGAATGGAAACTCTTTCAACACACATACGAATAAAAAATATTTGACATTTGTGTCGTCAAAGAACTGATGATATTTAATGTTTCAATTCGATGTTTTAAGTATATCGTTTTATTTTTCAAGATTAAAAAAAATAAATTGTTTCCTTCAAATTTTTACAATTCATATAATGTACGGATGCTATGTAAGCATGAAAGTTAAAACATAAAATCATTTTTTAACCAACGTTAGTTCACTTTTTTTTTTCATGATTTTCATAGAGTTTCATGGCGGAAATTAACAAATATAATTTTTTGCTGTTTTGAAGATGGAGTAGAAAGAGCAAACTGCTTTAGCAAGACCTTGGTGTGCCAAGAATATATTTTATTTGCTTAGTATAGCGGGTTATCCATAGTTTATAGTGGGGAGTCGTTCTTTAGGAGAGTAGTTGTATGTTGTTGCAGATTAACGGAATTTGGCCTTGTTGAAGATAACCCACTATAAGTCATAAAATGATTATAAATCAAGAAAAGCAAATTGAGTTGAAAAATAACATTTTACATACACACATATCAATTAAGGTTTTTACAATTAAAGTAATACTTGAAGTATAGGTCCAACGAACGTTAAAATGTTCATGGCAATAAAATGCTGAAAAGAGAATTAATGCTTAGGAATGTGGGAGCGCTTTAAGTAAGGAATGTCTTTGATGTATTCGCTCCTTAGGTCAGTAAGTAGTTTTGAGACAGGGAAAGATAAGATGAGAGGGGTAAGGAAGGCGGACATAGTAAGCCGCTTGACTTGGGTCAATGGAGCTACTAATTACATTCGCCTCTCTCGAGTCTGGGTCTGTATCTGGCGATGCGTTCTGTATCGGCTTTTTATATCTTCTTTTTAGATCGCAGCAGATCATTTGGGAATTCATATCCGTATTTGATTCTGGGCTTCCCATTGGCCAATAAATAAAATTCGCGTAGGCTCGCGAACTGGAAATTTAATATTTAATTAATTTTTAGTTATCAACCGGAACATCTGTGCGAACCCGGATGCGCACTGTCGAGTTTTTGGTCATTTGCTTTTTGGTTGTGAGGGTGCAAACATCCGGTCCATCGCTTTTGCTCGGTCGGTATCACCACATTAGCATCAGCATGTTGTTTGGGCACCTCGACGTGGTGTTATAGTCTATGGGATACATATTTTTTTTATTAGAATAAGCACACAAACACAATAGAACATTCTAGAGAAATTGGATCAAAACAGCAGTAGAATTTAGATTACATTTTTATATTTCTCAACCAATCAGCTAAAAACTTAGAATAAGAACATTCTAGAAAAATAGGCTTGAAAGTAAATTAACACAAAAATATTTAGGCCCCAAACAAAATAGTAAAATAATAAATCTGATTGGTCAGTAAATGTTTTCACACCCTAATGTTAGGAAGATTAGTTGATCCCCTATTAATGTATATAATACACACAGTTAGAAAGAAAAGTCAGTCATCAAGCAGTCATCCAGCAGGCCATTAAGTCCGCATGACACCGTATACTTTGCCGGCCATGTCCTTTCTTCCATGCCAAAAGTTCGTGACCTCGCTCCAAGGACCTTAAAAAGAATAAGCCGACAAATTTTCTTTGAGCAACGCGACACGTTGTCGCCAACTGTAACGCACCAAAATGTAAGTAGGAAAGGCTTATTTACAGACTCTGATAATGCAAACATATACACGTTTTTGGACAAAAATTAACTTCTTGCCAAGTTTATATTTCTCAAAAAGGCAATTTTAGAATCATGTATTTTTTTGTTGGTTTCTACATACCATTTTATTTTGTCACGTAATAAATTGTTTGTTGTTGAATGTCCGTTGTAAATTATTCCTTCACTTTGTGCGATTGCAAAATAGAGTGTTGTATTTGTGGGGGAAATAATCAACATACAACCCAGCAAATACCAAATCCCCAACAAGTCAACAACAAGCTTTTCTCGTTAGAATAATTACAATCAAGTAGTGAGTACGATCTTCCCTGGGTGTCCAATACTTTCGGTCTTGAGCCACATCAGAATGTTGTTTTAATAGTTCATATTCAATTCTACATTTCTACAAAACAGTTGCAAGATCTCTTATTTTTCTCAGTAGGATATTAAGAGACACCACCAAATGTTCTATTCTCAGTCGTCTTTTAAATTATCTTGAAAAAAACAAAACAAAAAACAAACAAAAAAAACAACAACAAAAAACAAAAACAGGAAATGCCGCATATTGCAAGACTCAAATATTTTTTATTTAGGATTCGAATTTTTTTTTTTTTAAATTGAATGAACTATAATTTAAGTTCATTTTTTAGAATCTATGTGTATCAAATAGGATATAGAATCCCGACAAAGATTCGAAGAAATATGACAAATGAAAAATTATTGAAAATAGATTAGGTTACTAGAAAGGCAAAACGCGTAATCAGTTTTGAAACGGTTTTCCATTTGTCATATCTTTTCAAAAGCTGCATTATACCAGCTCCGCAATTATAAATGATTATTCCTGAGAATTTAATTTTTTTTCTAGAAGGTTTTCACGAAATTGTAGAGTGGGGGTTGAAATAAAAGTGCCAAGTTGGAATATTTCTTTTAAGAGAAAATTAAAAAGCGAGGTACAGCACGATTATTACAGATTTTTATGGGTAACTGAACAAAAAATTCTCCCCATTGCATTTAAAAGTGCAGTTTGAGGAGCACACAGTAATGATTTTCATGAAAATCGATAAAAAATGGGAGATTTCTGGATGTTATCATACGATATTATGTGGATTCAAACATTAAAAACAACAAAATAAAAAACAACAACCACAAAAAAACTAAAAACAAAAACAAAACGTGAGGTCTTCTGTTCTGCATTATTCAGTCAGCGGGGAGGTAATCTTATTGAAAAAAGAAAATATTCAAGAGTTATGCCCCTTCCATAGCACTATTGTGATTAACCTTGTTTGATTGAATAATTTGCTCATCTGAATTCGCATGATAATTGTTTAAATTTTTCGTTACATATCAATTTCCTCAAATATTATTATATAATATTATAGGGTTATAATATTCGATAACCCTATACTATATAATAGTATAGGGTTATCGAATAAATTGTTTTCGAAGTTTCGAATTCTAATTAATTTTTTGCTGGAGTCACAAATTCCGCATAGAAGATTATTCATTTTGTTACGATTTACAATTGATGGGATGTGCGTTGTGGTGCAGTGGATATCGGCTCGGAACGAGAAATCGGGGGAACCGAGTTTAAATTCCAGTTGAATTCATTGCATTCACTTACGCGCAAATACCCTTGGGAAAGGTATTAATCCAGTTATGGGTTAAATAATAGGACAGATTGGGTCTACCGCAGAAAGCAATGGCAACCTACTGCGGGATAATCTTCTGCCCAGTCAGTCATGTCTCTTTCGAGACATGATCGCCCAAGCGTGTATCACGTATGGCATTTAACTAACTAATGCTATCATGTAAATCTGACGTACTAAAGCTTACGGCCACATCAAATTGAAACATCGGTTTCCATACAATCACCAAAGTTAAGCAACGTCGAGCCTGGTCAGTACCTAGAAGGAAGAGAGCTTGGGACTACAAGGTGCTGTTAGCTTGGATGTAGTGTAATGAATAATGGCTCTGAATTGTTAGAGAACCGTGATATAAATGCAGTTGGGTTCGTTATATTCAATTAAAGGCAAATCCGCCGATTCTTCCCCAGCTATGATGTGTGATTACATATGTGCATGAAGAAGAGGAAACGCTGAAATTTAAAGCTTTACATTTTTGTTAAAAATCTACGTTTGGGTATATCGTCTAGCTAATTTCATTTATTTTTTTTCGTTTTATTTACATTTTCCATTACAGTTGTTATTTATCCTACAGTGTAATAATAGAAGAAAGATAGATTATAGTGGGTTATCAATTATAGTGATGTGTGTGTGTGTGAATGTGTGTGTGTGTGTGCGTTGAAACAGATTAGTTTGATTTAGTCTTGTTAGTTAGATAGTCCACCATAAGAAAGGTATAAAACAAGAAAATCAAAATTGGAAATTAAAACAACAAACATATATATATATAAATCAATTAGGGTTTTTACAAATTAAATTAATATGTATTTCTGGTTGATACAGGGTCGTTAAAATGATCGTAGTAGTCCTTGTAAGAAGTGAGTTTATGTGTACGTAAGCAGGAACGTATGTATGTATGTATGTGTGAGTTTTATCGTTGGTTCGGAATGTCTTTGAAGTAATCGCTCAGTCTTAAAGTGTTCCGTTCGCGAAAAGGTTCGTAAAAGAATTTGTTTCTGAGAATTGAAGATTATTTGAATTTTGTTTCTAGATATTTCCTAGCTTTTTATTGGCCGAAAAACATTTCGCATTAAGGTGTGAAATTTCTTGAGTTTTGTTTTGGATTCGCTTTTGCGTGTGTGCTAAGTAAAGTTTGTAAATTTGAGTGTTTTTAATTTCTAACAGAATAAAGGAGTCAGTGCTTAGCATTTGAATTTTAAAATCTAGATCTTGTTTTGTTTACTACAGGATACGCAGAGTGTGTAATTGTCTAACAAGATATCTTGGGAGTATTTGACTTATCTTTGCTTTTAGCAAACATTGCAGTTTTTTTCAAATGCTTTTGTGGAAGGATAAATCGTGGTTGCTTCATTACGACGATACAGCTGCTCACAACAACCTGGGCATCCGGCAGTTTCTGGCCGAGAAGAACACCGTACTAGAGCCTTCATATCTACATGCTATTTTTTTCGCCAAGGAGAACAACAAGTGACCCGTTTTGAAGGCGCGAAAGCAACCAAGAGAGCCATAACGATGGAGCTGAGGTGGCATCCGAGAAGAGTCCGTTCAGAAGTGCATAGAATCGTAACAGAGAAGGATGGAAAATGCATTAGACTCAAGTGAGGATTACTTCGAACAGGAAACCATGTAGTTTGAAATTGAAATATTTTTTGTAACGCCAGTCCCGTTACTTTTCTTACTACAAAATATATCCTTAAGTTAACGTCCTTGTAACCTCTCTGAAGATGGCTCATGTGAAACAACATAAAAAATATCCAAATGTTGAACAATTTTTGTCTTTATTTTCACCTGAAACTAAAGATAAAATACGATGTTTAGAACGGCTCAGGATTAAACATAATATACATTCATTGTCTGTTAAATTCATATATATATATATATATATATATATATATATATATATATATATATATATATATATAAGAAAAATTAAGACAGACACGTTATTTCATGGTGAATCAGAAGCATAGGCCTTTCGATTCACTATGAAATAACGTGTCTGTCTTAACTTTTCTTATATTTGCTATATATGTATTTATATGCATATATGTTTAGAGCTCACTTAGAGAGTTATCCTACCACTGTATGTACAGGATACTCCTTTGGAATTTTCTTTACCCACGCTGCATGCTGATTATATATATATATATATACTCCCGCACCAGTAAGAAACCTGTCGTGGCGGACAGACATAATCTCGCTGCTGACCTTGAACGGGATCTACACTCTGTGGTGAACTGGAGCAAGAAGTGGCTTGTCAACTTCAATTCATCTAAGACCAAGCTGTTGTCTGTCAACCATTACAGGCAACCTCTCCTGCCTCTCATAAGCATGGACCAAGCGATTCTCCCGGAGAGTAATACACTACGCCTCCTCGGACTTACCCTGTCCTCAGACCTCAAATGGAACCACTATATTGAATCCATAGCAAAATCTACTGCTAAGAAGGTTGGGTCACTATGTCGATACAGGATGTTTTTTCCACCTGAATCCATCCTGCATATATACAAGTCAACCATCCGTCCGTACATGGAGTACTGCTGCCATTTATGGTCAGGTGCCCCTGCCGTTCTCCTCAGTGTTCTTGACAGGCTCCAAAGGAGAGTCTGTAATGTGATAGGTACTGATCTGGCGGCTCGACTGCAGCCACTTCCCCATCGTCGAAAGGTGGCCTCCCTTTGTCTGTTCTATAAATATTTTCATGGCTTCTGCTCAGACGAACTTAAGTCACTGATGCCTCCTCAACAGGTGTTTACTCGTGCAACCAGACTGGCATCTGGGTCCCACTCATTCACAGTCAGTTTAGCCAAATGCAGATGACAATTCTACTCCTGCAGCGTCTTCTCTCGCACTTCCCGCCTGTGGAACTCGCTCCCGTATTCTTGCTTTCCTGACGGCTACAACCTCCAGAAATTTAAATGCAAAGTCAATACTCATCTACTAACCATTGGACTCTAGCTCTCTCCCCACCCCTGTATAACCTTCCCTTTCTCTCCACCTATGTATCTGTCATCGCACCTGCTTTCTCAGCTTTCTATTGTTCCTTTCTAACTAGTTTGTACTCCTCACTCTTTTCTAATTAATCTTTTAACATTTATGTAGCCCCCTGCACATCAGTGGCGTTTCCGCCTTGCTCGGGGTGAAATGATTAAAAAACAAAAAAAAAAAATATACAGACACACAAATGCATGCACGTATATAAATATTTTTCACTTTTCTAGTGTTAATAAAACATATCTCGAGGTAATCATATAATGTAACAGAGATATACAGTATATATTAATAAATATTCACATTATACAGCGCCTGTAGCACAACTCGAAGTTTCATACCCTATGCAATCATCAGGTGCATATTGTGAATCCCGACGTAGGATGATATGTATATATATATATATATATATATATATATATATATAGTTATCCGCAGACAGTCCTGTTTCACTGTATCACGTCTCATCAGTACAGTTAGACATCCGATTGTTTCTAGCCAGCATTGAAACCCGACCAAATTGTTGGCGATTCTACCTTTAAGATATGGACACTCGGTGGACAAAGGCGGATTTTAGCGTGTTATATACACAATGTAAACACATGCCATTAGCCCAGAGTGTTCATATATATATATATATATATATATATATATATATATATATACATTTCATTTTTAAGCGTGTTATTTCGCTACATTGGTTTCTACCATGAGTGGTGTATGCAGGCGATTTTTAGTCACTGATTTTACCTTTTAGCGAGATTTTTTTCTCTCTTAAGAACGCTCTTGTAACGATGTTTTATTTGAACGTTCACGTGGCAGAGAATTTATGAATTGTTTATTGGTCTCACCCTATTAGGACCAAAAACTAAGTATTAAACAATCAAGCAATCAATCAATCAATATATATATATATATATATATATATATATATATATATATATATATATAAAGATTTGTACCTACAGATCTTATGAGAACAATTGGTTTTCTGTCCTGCACAGTGCTCGATCGGCATACCATTTACGTGTTTTGGAGGCCATTTGCCTAAAAATCCAGCAGCCGAGCCTATGCAGGCAGAAAGAGCAGTTATTGCGCTCCTTGCAATTACTGACGAGTTTCTGAGTGTAACATCTTTCTTTTTTATTTCACTCTTGTGGAATTATATGTTTACACCCCCCTCACATTTTAATATTTTTCAATAAATTTATTTTTAAACAAATTCCATCTTCTCCCAGTATTGCAAGTATTCCCTTTTTGGTCTTGTCCTCTTCTTTACCCCTTTGTAATTTTGTGTCAACGAAACCCTTGACAAGTGTTGGCTGAAAGGTTCCTCGGGTTTGGGAAAACAAAATGACGTCTACTCTTTTTAAGGATATATATATATATATATATATATATATATATATATATATATATATATATATATATTTCAGAATGTTTGGATGTCAGGATAGTGTAGAGGATTCGGAAAAATGTGGATGAGTCTAATGGTGATTACGAAGGTGTTTGGAGTGATCACTAGTGATCATTTATCTTCCCACAGGGCCTCAGACTCAACACGGACCCTGTGTCTGGCAATAGGACCCTGCACTATGCCACACAAGCATGAGAACCCAGTCATGGCTGCCAGACAATTTCTGCGACCACATCAACCCTTACGTATGACCACCTATCTCCCCAGACTGCAATCCTCCTTGATTATTATGAGTGGGATGCAGTTGAGCGAAAGACCAACAAAACTCATTGAAACAACAAAAATGAACTGATATTTTTTAGACGAATACAAAAATCTATTAAAAAATAAAACCTAATTTTATGAGAAATTTTTACTTAAAATTTTTACTCGATTTAACCTCACGAAAAACAAAATGCTAATTTTTATATAAAAAAAAAACATTGAAAATCATATTTTATAACATTGATTGCTTGCTTCGGTTAAGCTAATTTGAGTGTGTGAAGTGAGGTTATATTAATGTCTAACGGACAGCAACAAAAATTCATGTTGACACCTCCAACCTGTATAGCTTCTGTTTGTAAGTATGGTCGCCCGTAATAGTAAAAATTAAATATATATATATATATTTTTTAACTAATAATTTTTCCTTATTTACGTGGAAGACGGTTGCCAATTATTTCATTGGCTTGCATGCAGACATGAGAAATCAAAGCACGGTTATAATAATCTAATTTTAAAATAAACTGGCAACAGCTTTAAGTTGTCGATATTTATTTTTATAACTATGTACTTTCTAAATGTGCGTTGTGATGAAGTGGATATTGGCTCGGAACGAGAAATCGGAGAAACGAGTTTGAATTCCAGTTGCATTCTGTTAAGCACAAATACTCTTGGGAAAAGTATTAATCCATATCTTCTCCCTCCAGGTATGGATTAAACGGCAGGCTAGAGTGGGTTCTATAGACTTGGTTGGTAACCAGTCTACCGCAACCCACTGCAGGAAAATCTTCCTTCCAATCAGCCATGTCTAGAAAGAGTCATGATCTCCCAAGATTGCATCACGTATAGCACTAAAGTGACTGACTTTCTGGACGAAAGCGATTATGCTTTTCTACGTATATTTTTTATAAAAATGTTCACCGAAAACAAGGCCTAAGAGCCACTTATAGTAGAGTGTTATTGTGTGCTGCGGTATGATCGTAAGAAAAGGCAAAAAGTGAAGTTCATAGGGTTATATTTTTAAATCAATGTCCACTATATAGAAGGCCCAAGAGCCATTCAAGGTAGCGTGCTACTATATATATATATATATATATATATATTTAGATATATTTATATATATATTTATGTAAGAAATGATTTGTTTAAAAATTATTTTTGATCGATACTCGCATTTAAGTAGATATTCTGTTTATAATCAAACAGTATTATATATTTATTTTTAGCGGCCTGATTATTTACGATAAAATTTTTTGTTATCGTAAATAATCAGGCCGGTAGAAATAAATATATAATACTGTTTGATTATAAACAGAATATCTACTTAAATACGAGTATCGATCAAAAATAATGTTCAAACAAGTCATTTCAAATTGCCGGTTGTTTATAACCAATTTAATTAAGCTTCGTTATATATATATATATATATATATATATATATATATATATATATATATATATATATATATATATATATATATATATATATATGACCTATATATATATATATACCATATATATATATATATATATATATATATTATATATATATATATATATATATATATATATATATATATATATATATATATATATATATATATATATATATAAATACTAGTGTTTAAGAAAACATCTTGCCGGGAATCTATTCGAAAAAGCGCCAGTTCTTGGAAAGAATCTATCTAGATGGAACTTACATCTTAATATAAGAATACGAAAGGAAAAGATATCAGTCAAGCTTAGACTTGAACAGGTCAAAATTGTAGTGACTGGAAAAATATCTGGCCCTGAGCCTGTTTCACAAAGCAACTGTTCTTGGAAAGAAGCTGTTTGAATGAAACTTACTTCTAACTATAAGAATACAAAAGGAAAATATACCAGTTAACCTTACACTTGAAGAGGTCAAGATTATAGTGATTGAGAAAACAACCTTGCAGGAGTCTGTTCCATAAGGAATCAATTCTTAAGACGTTTGCTGAATGGAACTTACTTCTTACTATAAGAATATGAAAAGAAAAAATAACAGTTAACCTTACACTTGAAGAAGTCATGTTAATAGTGATTGGGAAAACAACCTAGATAGAGTCTGTTCCATAAAGAATCAATTTTGAGAAGACGTTTTCTGGATGGAACTTGCTTCACAGTAGATGAATATGAAAGGAAAAGATAACGGTTAACTCTAGGATTGAAGAAGTCAAGACCGTAGTGACTGGGAAAACAACCTGGCAGGAGTCTGTTCTAAAAAGCATCAATTCTTGAGAAGACGTTTTCTGAATGGAACTTATTTATTACAATAAGAATACAAAAGAAAAAGATAACGGTTAAGCTTAGACTTGAGCAGGTCAAGATTGTAGTGATTGGGGAAATATCTTGACGGGAGTCTGTTTCACAAAGCAGCAGTTCTGGGAAAGAAGCTGTGTGAATGGATCTTACTATAAAAATACGAAACTCTTGTATGCTTAAGGGAAATCGAATAGAAGTAAACGGTAAATTGATTCCCCCTCTCTTCTTTTCTTTTTTTTAGAAAATCAGCATTGCACTCAGTGTGAAAACTGGTATCTTCTGTATTTTATGTAAAAATTTCTCATAAAATTGTCGTGATGCTTTAGGTTCTATTTTTTAATAGATTTTTGTATTCGTCTAAAAAATATCAGTTCATATATATATATATATATATATATATATATATATATATATATATGCCAGAAACCTAAATAAAAATGTATAAACCAACATCATTAACAAGGAATTTAACTGCAGGGACAAAAATAAATGCCCACTTAACAAACTTTGTGATCCAAAAGGGATTATATACAAAGCAAAAATACATGACATAAAATGGTCAAAGTAAAACATATTTAGGATCTCCCAAAGACAGTTTTAAAGTCAGATAGAATAAACATAAATCTACATTTAAACTGGAAAACTTAAAAAATTGTACAAAACTGGCGAGCCACGTGTGGAAATTAAAATTAAAGTATAGAAAAAACCCTGATATAACTTGGAGCATATTAAAAACAGCCAAACCTTACAATGGTGGTAAAATATGCAGATTATGCCAGAAACCGAAAAGTAGATTCATAGCTTTTAGCAATTTTTGAGCTTTATTTTTAAATTTCGTCTGAAAAAATGTACAGAAATACCTAGTTTCCGTAGGTTTTTACTTACAGACAGAATTCAAACTTTTACCATTTCAAGAAAAAAATCTAAATAAAGTTGATATCTTGTATAAGGTACATTAAATGGAAAATATATTCAAACCAGAATTCTAATCATGAATTATCAGAAGCAAAATATTCATTTTTTACTGTATTAAAAAATTGTAAAAGATTACTTAAAAGGCTACTCAGCGAATAAGATTTGTTAGACCATAATTAGTAAAAACAACAAAAAAAAAGATAATAGTGTTTATAATATCGTAATAGCGCTGAGCATAAATTACAAGACAAAGTTTTAAATTTGCACTGTTTATTGAAAATTACACTAAAACTACTGCACTGTATAACATACTAGCAGTATAGCCCGACGTTGCTCGTGGGTAATGAAAGCTTTAAAACTAATCCATGGTCCTGGAGCTCAGACTCAGCCTAAAGAATATTTGTGTGAAGTTTGGTGAGAATCGGATAAAAATTGTGGATTTGTATAAAGGACATACAGACAGATAAACAGACACACACACAAACATCTTGCCTTTTATATATATATATATAATCGATTTTCTGAACTATTGTAAGAACTGCAAACTTGCAACTTCTGAATATCGTTTCTTATGTCTTTGTCTATGAGTGCATCAAATTTGATTAAAATCGGACCACTCCTTCTATAACCCGATTTTTCGATTACTGATTTTCGATATTTATCGGGGGTCCCTCGACACAAAACCTAGTTAAGAACACTCGCAGACGCTTATAGTACAATGTGTAAATTTTCAAGAAAATCAGTTCAGCCGTTTCGGAGTCTATAGGTAACGGACACACACACACACACACACACACACACACACACACACACACACACACACACACACAGAGTTCCATTTATAAATAAGTTTAGATTACATCATAACATTGCTGAATTGTTCAGGATAATTTCCCTTTGGAGTAAATGCTCTTATTTGATGGTACAGTGATTTAGTAATAATGTATGTGTATCTTGCTTGTTATCCATATACAATTTGTAATGCTTCAGTAAATTATACATTTTATAAGGCTGTGCTATAAGGCATTCACTGATCATCAGAATGAAAATCGAACGCTACGATTTTGAACATAAACTCATTTCCTCAAAAAACGGTCACGAGTTGGAAAAAAATAAATTTGTCTGTATTTATCACGTCAAATTCCAACTTTCAAACTGAGTGCAATCCATGGTTCCAAATTTGACCAATCCTAATGTACAATTGACACTAACCAGAAAGAATCCTTTTATTTTCATATTGTTATTTATGATTTCACCCCACGGAAGGTGTTAATGCCACGGGTTTATAGTGTTGTGGGATTTAGGGGTTATTATGAACAGTTGAGTTACCCAGGCCAAAAAGTTTAATGAAGAATGATAATGACGAGGAAACAAACTGGTAATTTTAATAAAACAAGATCAGGAATTTATTCACGAATTTACACGCTTGAAATAGTGTCAGTAGCCCGTCTCAGGAAAATAAATCAGAATTCTTTAAGTTCGCAGTTTTATTTGTCATGAAGGGGAAATACTCATACAACAGATTGAATGACCTGACACAAAATAATATTAAAAAAATATCCTGGTTAAAGGCTTATAATATTTTGGCGATTAATTTTACACTGGCGAGTACTTCAACGCTGGTCACGAAGAACTGAAACGAAACCTTTCACATGACTCCAGACACTTTTCTCTAATTTTTCTCCTCATTTCATATCAAAAAGAATTTCATGTAGGGTTGCTACTTTCTTTTCTTATTGTCTGACTGGTTAATTTCTGAGAAGGCAAGGTTTCCACTGGTCTTAAATCAATTTCACAGAAACTCGAGAATTCCTGTCCTCTGTCCTCCCAATTTGAAGGGAGTTATTACTTCAAAATCCCTACAGGTTACTAGGAGTGAAAGATATTGAGAAGACTTTAGTGAGGAGATAGCACAATAATGTAGTAGTGTTAAATTAATATTGATGTTAGATATTAATATTAATATAAAATCACCTAAACCCGTTAACATCTCTTTTTTTTAAACATTCGTGGCATCCGTACCGACTTTTGCAGCGTTGAATCATTCCTCCACGTAAACTCACCTGACATCTAAGCTGTCTGTGAAACTAACCTTGACCCTTCTATCCCTTCCTCTAATTTCTATATCCCTGGTTACCTTCCCCTTTTAGGAAAGATTTCAATGTCCATATGCATGGACTTGGCGTTTGTGTCAGCAAACACCTCTCTTTAGCTTTTTTAGGGTGATTTCTCTTGAATTTCCAGATCATTTCTACAGGTGTCTCCTTCTCTCTCTACTAAGTTTGGTTAGCTATCTTTTTATTCTCTACCCCTCCCCTTCATCTCCTAGCTTTTCCGTACTTAGAAGCATTTCGAACAATATAGATAAGGCCATTTCCTCTCATTCGTTCGCTTATATAATTTTATTTGGAAACTTTCATGCCCACTACGCCAAATGGCTGGAAAACTCTGTCACAAATCTTGCAGGTGTCCAGACTATTAACTTTTCAATCATTCAATCACTTATGCAAAATTTTCCCACGTGTTTCTCTAATGACTTTAATGGACCTGACACACTGCTAGATCTCTGTTTCACTTCTATCTCTGACACTTGCCATAGCTTTGCTCTCTTAGCAAATCTGATCACGCTGTCGTTTCCGTTAATATCTCCTTCCACTCCCGCCCCCACCAGGAACCGCCAAACAGCAGAATGTCTTACTGCTACCGTTTCCGTTAATATCTCCGTCCACTCCCGCCCCCACCAGGAACCGCCAAACAGCAGAATGTCTTACTGCTACCGTTTCCGTTAATATCTCCGTCCACTCCCGCCCCCACCAGGAACCGCCAAACAGCAGAATGTCTTACTGCTACCGTTTCCGTTAATATCTCCGTCCACTCCCGCCCCCACCAGGAACCGCCAAACAGCAGAATGTCTTACTGCTACCGTTTCCGTTAATATCCCCGTCCACTCCCGCCCCCACCAGGAACCGCCAAACAGCAGAATGTCTTACTGCTACCAAAAAAGCAAACTGGGAGTCATTCCGCGATTTCCTGTGTGACGTTTCTTGGAACAAAGTTTTTAGTTTTTCTGTTGAAGACTGTGCATCCGAGGTGTCCTCTTTCATCCCAGCCAATGCTTTCATCCCAGCCAGGAACTTCCGACTTTAATCCCATTCATCCTCTGGTTCTCCCCTTCTTGCTTGGCCGCTATTACCCACAGGGTTCACTTCTGGCTTTATCAGAGCCACGCAGCTGACCATAATAGGCACCTTTTTGTCTCTGCTCGTAATGAGTGCAAGAGGATTCTAAATGATGCTAAGCTGTTGTTTGTTGACAAAATGAAGCAGCGTATAGCGTTCCGCAAGTTTGACCCCAAAGACTACTGGCGGCTCTTTAAAATGTGTTAAATGACAGCAAGCCTTCCTTGAATCAATAAATTTGAGGTCCTCACGTCTCCAGCAGACAATGCCGAGTACTTTGTTCGCAGATTTTCCACCATTTGATTCGTATCCGCACCCAACTTCCCTCCTAGAACTGAGGCTCGAGTAACGTTCACATTGCTCCCTCGCTGTTCTCATAAAGTTCAAAGCTTGATTCCCATTAGGCGAGCGGATGTGACGGAATCCCAATCATCGTCCTGAAGAAATGTGCCCTGAGCTCTCCTCTGTGCTCTCCAAACTTTACAACTACTACCTCTTTGCTTCTTGCTTTCCTGCCTGCTGGAAGCCATTCTCTATGATTCCTGTATTTAAGAACTCTGGAGAACACCCAGACACCTCTAATTATTACCCTATCAGCCTCCTACCGATTTTTGGTAAAGCGTTTGAGGCTATTATCACTGCTGAAGTGGTTCAACATCTCACATCCCACAGCCTCTTCTCCTATAAACAGTATAGTTTCCGAGTCACCTGATCTACTGCTGATATGCTAACGACCATCACAGTGTATATATACCAGACACTCAATAATAACGATGAAGCTCCAGTTGTTACCCTAGATAGCTCCAATGCATTTGACTGAGTCTGGCATGCTGGCCTTGTATGCAAGCTACAGGGCTATGTTATAACTGGACGCTTGTTTGATATAATCCAGTTGTTTCTTTCAAATCGCGTAATGAAAGTAGTATTGACGGGTATGCTTTCAGATACTATCATACGAACGCGGGTGTCCCTCAGGGCTCTATTCCAGGTCCTACGCCTTTTCTGATTTTCATCAACGATCTCCCTGATGTAATTAGACCCCGAGTAGGCATCTACGCTGGCGACACCATCATTTACTTCCGCCTCAATAAGAAATCTGCCGAGGCTGACAAAGCAAACATCGCTGCTGATCTAGAAAAGGTCCTCCTATCTGTGGTGGACTGGGGTAAGAAATGGCTTGTAAATTTTAATGCCCCCAAAACGAAGCTGATATTCTTTAGCTACCATAGACAATCTCTACTACCTCCCATCAGCATGGATCAGGTTAGTCTCCCTGAAAGTAATACATTGCGCCTCTTCGTCCGAACTTTCTCAGCTGACCTCGAGGGGAATGACTACATTGAATCAATAACGAAATCTACTGCTAGGCAGGTCAGTTCATTGCGTTAAGCCAGGCAGTTTTTCTCGTCTGAATTCATCTTTCACATAAATAAATCTAACACCTGCACGTGCATTAAATACTGTCACATCTGGTCGAGTGCCCCTGCTATTCATTTTGGAGTTCTTGACAAAATCCAAAGGAGAATCTGCAATGTAATCGATTTCGACTTGGGAGCTCAACTCCAGTCCCTTTCGCACCGACGTAATGTGCCTTCCCGTTGTCTCTTCTACAAATACTTTCACGGACTTTGCTCCAATCAGCTTCGCTTCCCCCCTCTGCATGAATTTACTCGAGTTACTAGAGTGGCAACTAGATCCCACCCGTTTACAGAGAAACCAATCAAATGTAACCGCAACTTCAACTAAACCAGCTTCTTTTCTCGAACTTCCAGCCTGTGGCATTCACTTCTGTATACTTGCTTCCCTGACAGCTTCATTCTCCAAGAAATTAAATGCAATGTCAATTGCCATCTTTTATCTTCTTGGCTCGGCTCGCATCATTCCCCTGACAATCTTTGTATAATGTTCTTCTTCCTTTCCACTCAACTCCACACAAGAACTCTTTCCACCAGTGTTCTCATCCTTCTCTTACTCATTCTCTGATAAACCCTGTAACCTGTTCCTCTTTCTCATCACTCTCCCCTCACATAATCCCTTGCGTATCAGTGACAGTACTGCCTTGCTTGGGATGAAATGACTATAAAAATTACCATAGATTAAACACTCAGTCAGTTAAGTACCACTCTGTTTATATATTCTTTTGGTTAGTGTGGAATTTCACTGAGTGTAGAATGCAGGTGGCAAGCTGAAGTTTGTTTTGACGATCAGGTTCAAAGAAGTCAGCGCCCGAAAAATAACAAAACGCACCTGGAGTGTCAGGTGTCAGGGAGGTTTGTTCATTTAAGTGAAATCAGACAGAAGCAGTTAGCAGTTTTAGCAGTCGAAAACACAGGAGACAGAGAAGAGAAATCAGAAATCTGCCTCGATGCGTGTGTACTGACCCTCCGACCACCTCTTACACCACAGCCAATGTCACCGAAGAAGAAGCGAATAAAGATATGTTGTATGTTTTTATTTATATATCATACGTGTTGCTGTCTGTCATTTTACCAGTGAGAAAATGCATTCGTTTTGATTCAGTTTTATTTCCGTCGAAGTGGATATGCAATATATATATATATTCGAAGAGTATATAATAATACGCGATATTTTCTTAAAAATACAACCACACAGTAGCCGTCAACCTTGATTGACTCTATTGTGGGAACCTACCTACAAATGGACTCTTCCGCACCTTTATAATATGGCTACCAACTCTAAGTGAGAGATACAGACACTGAGGAGTCACTGGGTAGTAGCCACAGAGTGAGTGAGTGAGTGAGTGAGTCAGGACGCTACGAGAGGAAGTACTCTCCAGTCCACGGTTACCTTTGTACTACGTTTTCCGAGAATATGCAACTTTATATCCGAGTCCGTGCTATCTTTCTATGGCTCTTCGGTCATAACAGACTCTTAGACCTTTTATTGTGTGAATATTGGTTTAAAAATATAACCTCATGAACTTCACTTCTTGCTTTTCTTACGCGCATACAATACATCACAATAACCCTCTATCATAAGTAGCTCTTGAGTCTTGTATTGGGTGAACATTAGTAAAAATACCCGTAGAGGAGCATAATCGCCTTTGTCAATCAGTTAAGTGTCATACGTGATATACGCTTGGGCGATCATGTTTTGAAAGAGACATGACTGACGGGGCAGAAGATTTTCCCACAGTAGGCTGCCATTTCTTTCTGTGTTAGAATGGTTCCCAAGGTTACAGAACCCAATATGTCCTAAAAATGTCTTGCAAAAATAAAATATACCTAGCTGGCACGTTGTTTTATTCAAATTAGCAAATTTAAACTTTTATCTTAATATGATTTGAAACAAGTATTGCTTGTTAACTGTCAGAAATATACTATAAAACGTTTCTTAATTACGATAGCCTTGTTATCAGGGGTTATCATCGTGTTATCAGAGGCAATAATTGACGTGACAGACGGAAGCCATAAAAATGCTAAGAATGGAAGACGAATTTGACATAATTTTGTGTAGCTTAGTCGTACATTTAGTTTTTTGGTTTTTAAAAAATTATCACAGTATTTTCAGCAATTATCTAATATTTCATAGAATTTTAGTTTAGCTTTATAGCCTTACGTTTGAAGATGTTTTATGAAAAATAAAAATTAAAATAATATAAAACTTTCTTTTAAAATAATTTTACAATTAAATATAAGAGAATAAAATTATATAACATGACAGAGTCAATAATTTATGAAACGTTATGGCATTTATTAATTTTTATTTTTAATATCTGTTTTTCATAATCTTTATAAGGTATCTCCACAAATTGTGAATTTCACAATTACCTTTTTTAACAAAATTAAAAAAAGGAAAGGGAACTCGAAATGGGACACACTAAAGGAAACGCTAGTGACATCAGTAAACAACATTGTCCCAAAAGAAATCAGACGCAGAAAAAAAAAGAAACGAGTGGATGACTGAAGAGATTATTGACATGATGCAAAGGAGACAGAAAACAATGCCAAGACATGGAATGGAATACAGGGAACTACATAGGGAAATAAAGAGCAAATGCAGACAGGCTAAAGAGGAATGGCTCAACAACAAATGTGCAGAAGTAGAGAAATTGAGTAGGACTAATAAAGCAGACATGCACAAAGAAATAACAGGGCAAAAAACATGCTTCTCAACAAACTGTATAAAATCCAAGCATGGAACGATCATATTGGAGAAAGAGGAAATACTCTAGCGATGGGAAGAATATATAAAATTTTCCACGACAAGAGAGAGCAACCGGCAATACACAAAAATGAGGACGGATCGGAAATATTAAAGTCCGAAGTGAAAGCTGCAATGGCCAAACTGTAAAAAAACAAAGCAGCTAGTCCAAATGGCATTGTAATAGAGATGCTGACAGGCCTGTACGAATTCGACGTAGGGAAAATTACAGAATTAATAAATTAGATTTATAACAGAAGCAGGTCAATTTTCATAGCACTGCCTAAGAAGCCAGGTGCAAAAAAGTGCAAACTCCACCGAACAATCAGTTTGATGAGCCACAATTGGAGTAGGTAGACTAAACTATCGCCCGGTTCACACTCCACCCACGTCTATTGAACGGGTGAAGAGGCTCATCCCTTGTTTCCTGTTTAGGATGTGGTTTCCGGCTTTCTCTTTTCCAATCATTTCACTCTTACGTAGCCCCCTGCACATCAGTGGCGTTACCGCCTTGCTCGGGGTGATATGATTAAAAAAAAAAAACATAACAAAACTGATTGTCCGAATCCTGATGAATAGAGCGAGGAGCAGAATCAGGCCAGAAAAAGGACAAGAACAGTGTGGGTTCGTCAAAGACACTGGAACAAGGAACGCCATATTTATGATTAGAATGCTATCCGAAAGGGCAATACAAATGAAAAAGGATGTGTACCTATGTTTTATCGATTATGTAAAGGCGTTCGACAAAATACGCCACAAATAATTGATAGAAATGCTCAGCAACCTCGACTTATTTGAGAAATACATAAGGATTCTCTACTGGCAGCAAACCGATTGCATACGGACAGGAAACGGTTCAGCAGATATACAAAGATAGAAAGGGGCGTAAGACAAGGATGTGTCTTTTCACCGGATCTATTCAGCTTGTACAGCGAGACTATTCTGAGGACTCTAGAAGTTATGTCAGGATTCGTCATCGAAGGCCATAATCTGAACAACATGTTGCGCAGATGATATAATACAGTGCTGATAGCAGACACGGAAAGAAAACTACAAGACCTTCTACAGAAGGTAGCTGAGAGAGTGACAAGAAAAAACTACAAATAAACCGCAAAAAACCGAATGCATGGTAATCAGCAAAAAGAGCAGCCCAAAATGCCACATACAGGTGGGGGATACTAAAATCAAGCAGGTAGAAAAATTTAAATACCTGGGAAGTGTTCTAACAAAAGACGGAAAGTGCGACACAGAGATTCGAAGACGAATTGACATGGCGAAGGACGCATTCCAGAAGCTAAGTAGAGTATTAAGAGACAGGAAAATTTCACTAGAAACAATGAAGAGAGTATGGGGTTGCTATGTGATATCAGTTCTTCAATATGGCAGTGAATGTTGGACAATCTCATCGAAGATGAAGGAAAAACATGAAGCAACTGAAATGTGGTTCTACAGAATGATGCTGCGGATATCATGGACCGAGCATGTGAGCAATGATGAGGTTTTGGGAAGAATGACAACAAAAAGAAAATTAATATTGAACATCAGGAAGAGATAGCTGAATTTCCTGGGACATGCAATGAGGAAAGAAGAACCTGATACTAACAGGCCAGATAGAGGGGAAAAAGAGACAGGGAAAAGCAGCGTGTAACATAATTGACGGGCCTGAGCAGGTGGATAGCAGAGCGAAGGTTGCGTGGTGTAACAGGAGAAAGCATTGCTAAGAGCCACCAGGGATAGGGAGATGTGGAAGGCCATGATCCCCTGAAAGGACAAGGTACAAGAAGAAGAAGAAAAATAAGAATAAGAATAAGAAGAAGGAATTAAAATATAAAAATTGCTTTAATTTTTGAAGGGTTGATTTGCAAAGCTCATTGAATGTTGAAACGTATGGCACGGGAAACACGGAAGCGAAATGAAAGAATTATACCCTAACCGAAAATGTCTATATAGTTTTTTTTTCTGTAAGTAGCGCAATCTTTGAAATACGTGATCTTTTCATGATATATATCACGTATGGCCACCCGTAAAAAGAAAATACGGGTCATCAGTTTACACACAAACAAAATGTTTGTTATTTTATTTATTTAAAAAATCGAATGGATCGATTATTTGTATTATTTGTATTAAGCTTTTCAATCTTCGATTAGTAAATACAGTCTTCACGTATTAACTTAACAACCTAGCGTGAACGATGAAGGGGGAATTTTATAAGATTTTGGAAACTTTAAAATTATTACAATAAAAATAATAAAAATGAAAACAATTCTTGCAAATATTCATTATTCATTGAATTTTTTTTCTCTTCAGACTATTATATCCTTAATATATATTGTTTATAAAACCAATTAAAAGTTTTTATCTAAATAAGAAATGGCAGAATTTTATTGCATTTTTGTTTTTACAATTTGGAGTGAATTTTCTGAAAAAAGGCAAATTTAGAAGAACAAAGAAAGTTGATTAGCATTCCCCAATGAGTCTTGAATTTAATTAATATTAATTATATGAGCGAACTCTCGTGAAATTTTAAACATTTCAGAAAATTAATTAGTGGTGGGGTAAACATGTGTCAAAAATATTCTTACCAGGATTTTCTAAAAATAATTATTTCATAAATGATTTTAGACATTTGTCCTGAAATTTTCATCAAAATCAGACCATTATTTAATTTTTGCAAGAATTTCCAAATTAATGTGATATTGCGTAATCATTCTTATTTTTAGAAGGAACCGGAAACTCAGTCCGAAACAGGAAACAATAGATAAACCTCTATTCATGTAAAAAAAAAAAAAAAAAAATCTCAGAATGCAATGACGTTCTGATCTCAGTGCCTATTTTACGGCGTCACGTTTCGTCTTTCACTATGACATCGTATTTATCCTTATTTTATGCAAAAATCGCCACAGAAATTCAAACTCGTACTAATTTTCCCAAATCTTGTGAGAGGGGAATAAAATCAAATTAATAAGTAAAAATAAGAAATTCCTCCATAGGTTAAAATAAATGCATTATTATGTGTTCCTCGCGATCTAATATGGCTAAAAATGCAAATTAAACGCCTGAAAAATAATGTGAGGGGAAAATGCAAGAAAATAAAACAAAGCAAAATATTTCACAATATCGTCGATGAATACCGACTTTTTTGTTACTTAAGAAGGGAGAAGAAAAACAATGTAGAGAAGTTAGAAAATGGACGATTAAAATATAAAAAAAAATACTACAAGAGATTTACAGAGGACGAAGAGACGCAGAAACTAATTTCGACATTTTCAGATGTCTATAAATATTGTAGTGATATGGGATGCGGCCATTTTGAATGCGATACGGATTCTTGCAACAGTTCACTTTGACTGGAGACGATATTTACTTGATTTGGTGAGTTTAAATCCTTTTGTTTTATTTAGAAAAATTTAAACGATGAATATTTTTTATTTACTATTTCTTCTTATGAAAAAAAAATTAGTTTAATTGTCTTTGGTGAATTTGTTATGGAAGACATTGAAGCAAGTATATTCGTTTGTGCTTTTTCATGTTACAATGTACGCTATTTTTATTTATTGAAGAAAATAATTTTCCTATATAATTTATGGTATCATTGTTGATTTTTATGTATGGTGAAATTTTACTTTACTGGTATAATTTGTGCTTTTCTTCCTCACAGGTGTTTCATATTTTATTTTTAATGTACCGTATTTTGATAGTCTTTGCATACAACTGAACGTGGGTTTCATTTTATGCTTCGAGAATTTAGCATTTTCAAAGTTAATTTGATAATTTAAGACAAGGTTCCAGACTGTTTATTTTATTAAGGTACAAAATATTAAAATTTCATTAAACAAATATCAGTTTTCAGTTCAAAACTGAATTTTAAAGAATATAACTTCTATCTCGGAAAATAATGGCTTAAAATGTGGGTATTTATTGGATGAAACGACATGCCAAACATTTGGTTACTTAGTAACTACTAAACCCAAAAGTATATTAAAATATTTGAATTGATGAAGCTGGCTATGCTACGTAAATCAACATATCTTAGAGAGCAAGTAATAATTTTGCAGCTTTCAAAAATTTACAGAAATGCACCTCTCCAAGAAAATTTCTTGTACCTGTTCCAGTCGATTAATCATTTCATATCAGTTAGGTAAGTGCCATACATGATAGACGCTTGGGTGATCATGTCACGAAATAGACATCACTGACGGATTCAACCGTAGTAGGTTAGCATTACTTAGGCTGGTTGCCAAACAAAGCTATAGAACCTATCTGTCCTGTTATTTGACTTATAGCTGGAGGGATGAGACGGATTAATACCTCTCCCAAGGATATTTACACGTAAGGGAGAGTAACAAATTCAGATGGAATTTGAACTCTGCTCTCCAATTTCTTGTTTTGAGCCGATATCCACTGCACTACAACGCACATTCTCTCACTCCATATCATGAATACAAGCTGACGTAGGTGGAATACATTTAAAATGAATTGATATTTGAAAATAGAGCTTCCTACCTCTTAAAACTTTTTCTCGGTAAATTTTCGTTTTAGCTTCCGACGGCTTTCCCCCCTTCAAATTTATCCAAAATAGCATTATCTCTGTGCAAATGTATATGCTGAACTCAAATCAAGTGTTAGTTATTGAAGAAACTTACTTTTTCTTTATCTAAATGTCCATAAAAAATGAACTACATCTTGCACCTTTTCTCTTCCGTAACTCTCACGAAGTAATGTAATTAACTGCAGAATGACGTACTGCGTAGGACAAGAAATTTCGGTGGATTTTTGGTCGATTTTCTTCCTTTACTGAAACTTCTGGCGATGTACTTCCTGTAATGAAAATAATGCGCTATTGTATTTCTACGCTTATTACTTTTAATATTAATAGTAACAGAAATAATTCTGCTAATACTAGTAATAGTTATACTATAATTTAGATCGTCTTGAATAATCCAGAAAGAAAAAAAAACCCAAGACGAAAACCCTAACACTAAAGCGCTCAATAGGAAAGTAGAGCAATAAAGACAGAAAATCTAAGCAAGAGCCAACAGACCTACCGAGGTTTCACCCTTCGGCTCGTCAGGGTAAATTATATATATAATTACTTTGCGTCCGTGGATTAATTTACAATGAAATTAATTTGCAAACTGAAGCCCCTCTTAAAAAAAATTGTTCGTAATTGGTAGTGTTTATTCTGTAGTAATATAAAAAGAATTTGAAGAAAAAAATTCTTGGCGAGATGCGTTTCTATAAAATGAGTAGCTATTTTTTTGTTAGGAGTATGGAGTTAAAAAAAATATTAATTTAAAAATTTCACTGGGTCAGTGAGACATAATGTTTTGTTGTATTACGTCAAGTTAAAAGCCAACAAGATTTCTTTAAAGAAATCCTTGTTTCTGAAATGCATCGTTTTAACGTGAAGAGGGAACATCGGATGTTGTCGAATACTACTTTTTTGTGTTTTTTCTTTTTTGAGTTATAAAACTTTGGCGGGACGATATTTTATTGAAAAGCTCAACTTCATTGTAAAAGCAATAGTAATTTATTGGTAGCAATTTATTTTTAAATGAATCATTTTTTAAAGTTTTTATGATCTTTTCTTTTAAAGTTTCTACGATGAAAACAATTATTCATGGTTTAGGAAACTTAATTCGAATGTTGCATGTATTTTTTTTCTAAAGAAAAAAAAAACTTAGCCGTTACCCATTTTCGTAAGTGTGCTCGGTAAAACGTATTCGCTCCAATGAAATAAGGTTATTTAAAGTTAAGACACATTTATTAAAAAAAAAAAAGGTCCAAATATCGCCAAACTTGTCATTAAAATTTTTTTATATGTATTGTTTCGTTGATGTGTATTTTGTAAATGTTGTTGGAGAAATCAGTGATTATTAAACTCTGGTTTCTACGGGTACTTAGGAATTGAACTTCTTTTATGTACCTTGTCCCTTCAGGACGTAGGCGATCATGGCCTTCCACGTCTCCATATCCCTGGTGGCTCTTAGCACGCTTTCTCCTGTAACGTCTCTCATCCCCGTTCTGTCATCCACCTGCTCAGGCCTTTTAAATATGTTATCCGCTGCTTTCCTATGTCTCTTTTTCCCTCTATCTGGCCTGTTAGTATCAGGTTATCCAAGCCATCCTTCCTCATTGCATGTCCCAGGAACTTTAGTTGTCTCTTCCTGATGCTCAATATTAATTTCCTTTTCGTTTCCATCTACATTGTATTTAAAATGTTGAAAATTCGTATCGCAAAAGCCTGAGCCGCCTTGAATAAAAATAGACGTAATTAGGGAATCTGATCTACCAGACAACCTCAAGCGGAGATTCTTTCAAGCCACTGTAGAGGTGGTTTTAATGTCTGGTTCCACTGCTTGGACATTAACTAAAATCCTAGAGTCCAAGCTTGATGGAACCTAAACTCTGATGATGAGCTATACTTAACACCTACTGGAGGCAGCATCCAACCAAATCAGCTCTATAGACGCATCCCTGATGTTTTTACAATCTTACGCGAACGTACAAGAATACATTTTACAAGACGCTGCTGGCGAGCGAAACCAGAAATTGCAAGTGATGTACTGCCCTGGGTACTTAGCGATGGCGCAAGACTGGTTGATCGCCTATCACAATAAATCCTGAACCTAACTAATAAAGCAACAACTTTCGACTTTATTCATCAACATAGTCTCCTTCTAGGGTGATACACTGATTTCAACGCTTCTCTAACAGCTCGATGCCTTTTTTTTATCGAACTATTAGTCATTGGTCTCAAAATAGGCCTCAGTTTCCGATATCACTTCTTTATCGGAGCCAAATCTCTTTTCCTGGAGCATTCTTTTGAGGTCTGCAAACAGCCAGTAGTTTTCTACCGTCATTGTCTACTGTGGACGTTACTCCAAGGAAGCGTGTCATATACGGGATCAGAGAAAGTGTGGAAGATCTTAGGAAGACGTTAAGTTTTATTTCAATAATTTTCCATAAGAGTGTATATACGGTAATACTTTAGTAAATAAAATACTACTGAATTAAATAAATTTCCCAAGTAATTTTTTTATCAGCAAACGCAACCTGAAAGCTAAACAAAATCCTACGAGTGTGGGGACTATGGCCTTATCTTGGAACATTCAGTTGTCTTTTTGCGTACCTGTTTTACTGTCCGCGAACAGGTCACTGAATTTAACTTGTAGGCTTTGAAAGCATTCACAACCTAGTGTACAAATATTTTGCAGAAACTATCTTTGCTGGTGTAGTGATAGAAAAATAAAGTTTGGTAAATTTTCGTTTTAAATCTCGTCGCTTTTCCCCTTCAAATTTATCCAAAATAGCATTATCTCTGTGCAAACGTATATGCTGAACTCAAATCAAGTGTTAGTTATTGAAGAAACTTGCCTTTTTTTTTTTTTTTAACTAAACTATCGCCCGGTTCACACTCCACCCACGTCTATTGAACATGTGAAGAGGTTCATCCCTTGTTCCCTGTTTAGGATGTGGTTTCCGGCTTTCTCTTTTCCAATCTTTTCACTCTTACGTAGCCCCCTGCGCTTCAGTGGCGTCACCGCCTTGCTCGGAGTGATATGATTAAAAAAAAATCTAAATGTCCATAAAAAAAAAACGAACTATATCTTGCAATTTTTCTCTCCCGTAACTCTTACGAAGTCATGTAATTAACTGCAGAACGACGGACTGCGTAATGCAACGAATTTTGGCACATTTTTGCTCTATTTTTCTTCATTTACTGATACTTCCGGCGATGTTCTTCCGGGAATTAAAGTAATGCGCTATTGTATTTCTACGCTTATTGCTCTCAAAACAGGAAGTACATTGTCGGGAGTTTCAGTAAAGGATGAAATTCGACCAAAATTGCTGCCTACGTAGAACGTCATTCTGCAGTTAATTACATGACTTCGTGAGAGTTACGGGGCAGAGAAAATGCGAGATAAAGATCGTTTTTTATGGACTTTCAAAGCAAAAACAGTAAGTTTCTTCAATAACTAATTGTTGATTTGAGGTCAGCATATACATTTGCACAGAAATAATGCTATTTTGGATAAGTTTGAAGGGGGAAAAGCCGTCGATACGAACATTTACCAAAAGTTTACTGTTAACAAAAGTAAAAAAAAATAACAAAACCATTTTGTTTTGCTGTAAAGAAATAAAATCAATGATAAGCTGGTAGGGGGGAAGGCCAAACAGTCATTACTCTTAAATGTAGGTGAAGAAAAAGAGGTGTGTGTGTAGGGGGTGTCAAACGTGTCACATTTGTGAACCAATAAAAAATAACACAATTTTGGAATTACATTCCTTTGTGTAAAGTGTAAAAACAGAGACGACCTGGCAAACAACCCAGTCTATGAAATACTTTCATTTAATGCTTTACATTTCCGGATACTTTAAAATCCCACAGAGTCGCATAGATTATTATTATCAACGAAATACTTACCTACATACGCAATTATAAGGGCTCTCTTTTCTCGATATGATAAAGAACTTAGGCGTTCAACACGAGAACTTTCTGATATGAACTTATGAACTCCTTAAATATTGTATATTTTAAGAGATATAAAATATTAATTTATGCAAAATATATCTTTGTACTGATTTTTAAAAGTTCAAAAACTAGTGTATATTTACTTGGATGAAGGACGATATCCGAATATAACCACTTGTAAACTTGTAACCCACACATAAACATTATACTTCGAAGAATTTGAATTCGAGAACTTAATTTGCTAATTTTCCCGATTTTCCCTTTATATAATTTGGCAGAAATTAATCGAATTGATTTTTTTTTCTTATTAATGAACTTTTGTTAAGGAGTAATTTACCATTGTCGCCATTTCACATAAACTCACAGCAATCCTGAATCTGTGAACGTTTGAACTTTTTCGCGAAAAACGTTATGCCGATGCTGAAAATAAGCATGTGGATTATTTTATCATAAGCTTAGAACTTTTTCCTACCGGATTTGCTGTTAACAATAGATCAGTATGCCATAAAAAATTAACCAACAACTGAAAGAATGTTAGACTGAAATAGCCACCCAATATCGTATGCTTTTGATCAAATTAAGCATTAAACACCAACAATGATCTATTATAAGAGGCATTGTAATTATTTACTGAATTTACATTGTTTCAACTCTCGTTCTCATTTTTGTTGCCCATATACACGGCGTTTCGGCTGTTGTATACCCCGGTCTCTTTCACTGTCTAATTTTTGAGATGAGGTATTGTAATTATTTACATTATTCGGGCTGGTGCCCTCATCTTTGTGGCAATATTCACGATATTTTGGCCGTTATATATTCCGGCCTTCTTCAGGATCTGTCTATATTTCTGAGATAAGTTGTAATTATTTGCATTATTCGGACTGTTTTCCTCGTCTTTATTGCCATATTCACAACTTTGTACGCTGCAACCTTCTTCATGTGATTGGAATGTCGAACCGAACCTTTTATTTCGTTCATCAAAGTCGATTGTTCTAGTTCCATGTCTTATCCAGATATCTCCGTATGTTATCTTTCTTTAGTTCAACTCTCTAAGTTTTTTTTTCACCTCTGTTGTTGTCTGAGACATCTAAAAGAGGCAAATCTCGTGGAACCAGACCAGTCTACTCCGGTTAACGAAGTAAAAGGTTCAGTTCGACATCCCATTCATTTGAAGAAGGTCGGAGCTTACAACGGCAGAAACGTCGTGAATATGGCAACAAACACAACAGCGTAAATAGTGCAAACAATTACAGTCCCTCATCTCAGAAATATAGACAGATAGTTAACGGAGGCCGGAATGTACAACGGCAGAAACGTCGTGAATATGGCAACAAAGATGAGAACAAAAGTTCGAACAATGATCTACTTTCACTGTTTGCTGATTTTGATAAAGAGAATTTCCGGTTCCATTGTTCTTAATGTGTTGCTTCTGTTATTACCATTTATATTTATCGGATAGGAATTTAGTAGCGAAATAATGTCTTATCTATTTTCTACAGAGTAGATCATGTACCAATTAAATTTATAATACTTCAATCGTAAGAAACAATTACGCCCAAGAACAGGCGTTTAATGAATATCTTGAACATTGAATTTTGTCATGTGAATACACGTTTATAGCTGAGAGAAAACTACGAAACAAAATAAAACTTAAATCAGATTGAATAGCTATGATTTTGAAAAAATATGCTGCAAGGATGCAGAAATTGATTTGAAAGAAGGAATTGACCGATTTTTAGAATTTTTTTATTTTATGGTCCCATAAGAGTTCATGGGCGAAAATAATTAGTTTTTACTCAGCCCACTGCGGAGGTGATCGCAAAATTGTGGCTTGGGTGACTATGAAGCTTGGTACAATAACAATACGCCTTAAAAAGAACCTAAAACTTATCACAAGACAGTACCGTCTAGCTCTTGGAGACTAGCATGAACTTTTTATTCATTTCCTGCTTGCACTTTATTTTAATGTTTTTATAGGAGGGTGCGTTCTTTTGAATGGAAGTTGTATATTGTTGTAGATTAAAGGAATTTGGCCTCGTTGTAGATCGCCCACTATAAGTCATAAAAAGATTATAAGTCAAGAAAAGCAAATTGAGTTGAAAAATAACATTTTATATATACACATATCAATTAAGGTTTTTACAATTAAAGTAATCCTTTGAATATGGGTCCAACGGACGTTAAAATGTTCATGGCAATAAAATACTGAAAAGAGAATTAATGCTTAGGTATGTGGGAGCGTTGTAAATAAGGAATGTCTTTGATGTATCCGCTCCTTTGGTCAGTAAGTAGTTTTGAGACAGCGAAAGATAAGATGAGAGGGGAGGGAGGCTAGCATAGTAAGCCGCTTGATTTGGTCAAGGGGGATACTGATTACTTTCGTCTCTCTCGAGTCTGTCTGGGTCGGTCTGCCCGCGTCTGTCGGTCTGTCTGGCGGTGCTTTCTGTATTGGCTTTTTATATCTTCTTTTTGGATCGCAGCAGATCATTTAGGAATTCATATCCGTATTTGATTCTGGGCTCTCCATTGGCCGATAAATAAAATTAGCGTAGGTTCGCGAACTGGAATTTAACAGTTAATTGATTTTTAGTTTTCAACCGGAACATCTGCACGAATCCGAATCTCTATATGCAGCCGCATGATTTATGTACACCGCTCAGATTTGGTATGCAGACCTATTGGTGGCGGTGAAACATTTTAACGTAAAAAAATTGTTCTTCGTGGGAATTTATCTTCTTCCTCTTATGCGGACATATTTTTTAAGCGTAACAGATACCGTTCGTAACCGTCCGGTGTAAGACTATAATTGATTTTTATCATTAATGTCTAGACCAGAAAAATGTGTTCTATGAGATTTTTTGATCAGACGTTTGCAATAGAGATAGGCTGAAGATGATTTTAGGAAACTAGTAGCTTGACCTTAATAAACACAGTGACAAAAATGCACCAATAAGATTCAAACTATAATAAAATACTAATACTGAAAATGTTTTGGTATCATGTCACTTCAGGATTCTGGCGATCATGGCTTTCTACAACTTTTTGTACTTTATAGCGGTAAACAATGTTTGTTCTCTTAGTATCTAAATGTGTAATTGTTCCCAATGAATTTAACAAATCCGTTAGGTAAGTTTACTCGATGATTGCTTCTGCCTTTTTATTGCTTTTAGTATGTTCTCTGAGTTATTTTTTAACTAATAGAATTTTTTAGTATGTTTTAGTATGTTCTCTGAGTTATTATTATTATTTTTTTTTAATCATTTCACCCCGAGCAAGGCAGAAACGCCACTGATGTGCAGGGGGTTACATAAATGTAGAAAGATTAATTAGAAAAGAGTGAGGAGTAAAAGCTAGTTAGAAAGTAACAATAGAAAGCTGAGAAAGCAGGTGCAATGACAGATACATGGGCGGAGAGAAAGTGAAGATTATACAGGGGAGGGGAGAGAGCTAGAGTCCAGTGGTTAGTAGGTGAGTATTAACTTTGCTTTTAAATTTCTGGAGGTCGTAGCCGTCAGGAAAGCAAGAATACGGGAGTGTGTTCCACAGGCGGGAAGTGCGAGAGAGGAAGCTGCAGGAGTAGAATTGTCGTCTGCGTTTGGCTAACCTGACTGTGAATGGGTGGGACCCAGTTGCCAGTCTGGTTGCACGGGTAAACACCTGTTGAGGAGGCATCAGTGACTTAAGCTCATCCGAGCAGAAGCCATGAAAGTATTTATAGAAGAGACAGAGGGAGGCCACATTTCGACGATGGGAAAGTGGCTGCAGTCGAGTCGCCAGATCAGTACCTATCACATTACAGACTCTCCTTTGGAGCTTGTCAAGAACACTGGGGAGAACGGCAGGGGCACCTGACCATAAATGGCAGCAGTGCCCCCTTTCTTCATTATCAGTCTAAAATAAAAGTATTTTTTCTCTATTTTTCTTAAAATTTCCTCATTCCTCATATGCCTCGTTCATAGAAGTATCAGCAGACTCCTGTTAAAACCACTTTTCAGTTACTTTAATTCTAGTCTTCGTCTTGTCCACCATTCACTGTCATATTTTTTTTTTTTTTAATCATTTCACCCCAAGCAAGGCATTCCATTGCCACTATTGCGCTTGGGGCTACATAGGGGTAGGTAAAGAGAAAGAGTGGTTAGATATAGGAAATGTCAGAAGGGGGGGTGACAGATGGATATGGACACGGGGGCTAGGGGTTGGGTAGATGGGAAGAGTGTTTGAAAGAATGTAAGCGAGTTAGGAGGTGTCTATTGACCTTACATTTAAACTCCTGGAGGTTGTAACCGTCGGGGAAGCAGTCATGTGGAAGGGAATTCCACAGTCGGGAAGTGCGAGAAAAGAAACTGTTGGAGTAGAATTTGCGGTTGCATTTTATCGGTTTCACTGTGAAAGGGTGGGATCTAGTTGCTAATCTAGTATCTCGTGCAAATTCGTATCTAGAGGGCACCAGTGCTCTAAGTTCATCGGAGCAGAAGCTGTGAAAGTATTTATAGAAGAGACACGGGGAAGCCACGTCCCGCCGGTGAGCGAGAGACTGCAGACGGTCTGCCAAGTCGGTACCCATCACATTAGGATGGGTGTTACATCGCTGCTCAGCACCCTTTTCTTTGTTTTTAACGAACTTCTCTTGTTTCTTGATATCTTATTTATCCTTTTGGAAGTCCTTTTTTTCAGTGCATCTGCGGATTTCTGACTCATTTTTCGTTGTCTGTTAAAACACTTTCCAGATCGTTAAAATATTGTACTGGATGTAGGTATGAAGTTATGTACTTCAACATTTAGTGTTCGGGAGTGAACTTCTGTTGGTCTTCTGGTACACCCGTTTTTCCTTTTTTTTTTTTTTTTTTTTTTTTTTTTTTTTTCAGTCTGGCGCAAATTGAGTGCAACGTCTGTTCTGGTATCATAATATAAGCGGACGGACTTAAAACTACATACTGAAATAACAACAGTGAAATTATTTCATGACTTTCGAAATACATTGTTAAACATTTGACTCACGCTAGATTTCTGGTTTAACATAAGTAGTTTGTTCGCAAGTTACTTCTCTTATCTAAAGTCGATCAGCGACCTGTGAAGTTTTGGTCCCCTGCTGAGTACACGCAAGTTTGTAATTTTCTTTATCTTATCGATTGTGTCTCCTTGAGCTGAAATCAAACCACAAAAATATATTTGATCTATTCAAATACAATCCTTCTATAACAAATGAAGGCTTTTGTTATTTCTAATTTCGATAAAAGAGGTTTATTTTCGCAATGTTTTTCTTGGGGTAAATTTAGTGTCATGATTGTAAATCTCGTATTATTAATAATAATAATAATAATAATAACAACAAAGTTCTCGTTATTTTCGAAAGTTGACAGGACATAGCTTTACAATCAATATCATTCATTTTTCTAGATATCTAAACTATAATTGAAAATCATTTTTTCACGTGAACATTTCACAAACTTTTTTTCTGTTTCTAAATCTTACACACGCAGTAGCCCCATGTGTTTTAGTGGCTTTATTGTCTTGTTTGGCGTAAAGTCTATATATATATATATATATATAAGCCCTGAGCAGTGAGGACATTATAGTGGTGCCTTCACGAAGCTTCGAAGTCGGCATGACTCTGCTCGGTTAAGTGATTAGCCCTATTAACTCTCTCGGTATCGAGCACTTTACGACAAAAAACTACTGGTCAAAATATCTTTTTATCAGTAAACTACTGGAAAAAAAAATTTTTTTTTTTTTTTTAGCACTAAGCATAATCACAACTTTCTCTGTCACACACACACAATTTATAATTTATGTGTATGAATATGATAAAATGAACTTTCCACATTACTTAATACAAAATTGGTATCAGGACGTACACATTATCTCCCACGACACCACACTTTGTAAAACAAACGCATAAACGAAAAAGTTTCATAATAATTTCTTAGGATTATTTAAGAAATGCATACTTTGTTCATAAGCTACAGGAATCATGAATGTTGTTTGTATAAGGGAATTAAGATTAATCTTGCTGTTGGACAGTTCAATATTGAACACGATTTCATGTCTCATCTCGTCTATAGAGGGTCACAACCGATGTTTCCTCTCTTCATCTGCGCTGATATTAATGTATTTGTCAGACAAATACACCTGGTGAAGGAGATATCTTTGTATTTTGCTTCTCTGTCTGCCTCTCTACCTCTGTGCTTTCTCTCTCTCGATATATATATATATATATATATATATATATATATTTGTATATAAGGTTTTAATCATGGGAGAAGTATATTTGATCATTACGCGGCATCACTTGAACCGGAACACAATCTAGTACAGTGCCAGACAATAATTGGTGTAAGAATATAAAGTTTTGGTTTGTTTTATCAGCATATCAACCCTCTTGGGTCATTTAATACTGAAAATCGAATTTTTATTCCAATATCTTAGCAAGTTTTAAATTTTCTGAAATCTCACCGGCGTGATGTGGCTTCCCTGTGCCTCTTCTACAAGTACTTTCATGGCTTCTGCTCCGATGAGCTTAGATCTCTGGTGCCGCCTAAGCATGAATTTACACGAGATACTAGATTAGCAACTAGGTCCCACCCTTTTACAGTGAAACAAATAAGATGTAACCGTAAATTCTACTCCAACAGCTTCTTTTCTCGTGCTTCCCGCCTGTGGAACTCCCTTCCACAAGTCTGCTTTCCCGACAGTTACAATCTCCAGGTGTTTAAATGTAGGGTCAATAGACACCTCCTATCACACTAATTCCCAATTATTCTCAGAACACTCTCATCTACCCAACCTTCATTCTCTGTATCCTTACCCGCCTATCACCCACCCTCTGACATTTCCTATATTTAATCATCCTTTCTCCACTCTATGTAGCCCCCTGCGCAGTAGTGGCAGTGACATGCCTTGCTCGGGGTGAAATGCTTATAAAAAAAAAAATTGAGACTGGTTTTTATAATTGATATATTGCTGAAGTTGTCTGGATTAAATTTTGGTGTATAACCTCAAGTAGGTCAAATGGTCTTTTCATCAACGTTTTTAAAAATTTAAGGCTATTCACTTTTTATAAAGGTGTTTATAGATAGAGAAAAATTCAATACAGTCCATCATAAAATGTTTTACTGTCAGTCTTCTGGCATTCTATGAATTTAGGTGGATCTTTTAGAGGAAATGAATGTGCGATTTTGGTATGAAAAATTCTAAGACGACACTTAAAAAAAAATGCTGGTGTTACGGTGTCTTATACCATGTCTAGATTTTTATTTTGCACAATTTATTATTTGTGTGAGTATTTATTATTTGTGTAACTATTGCCATTTATTTAAGATCTATACTGTTTTGAAATTTTGTGAGTTTTTTATTTTATTTTTGATATATTTTTACGGATTATTTAGCTGCCTTATCTGCCTTTCGGTTTTCCTCGATGCCTTTATGGCTAGGAATCCAGCAGTATATGTGATGTACATATGTATCTATATCAGTTTTGGAGTATTTTGCCAGACTTAATATTACGGTGGGTTGTTTTATTGACCAGGGTGGAGTTTATTTCGAGTTATTTGCGAATGTTTAGAGATTTAATAGTATTTTTCTTCAAATTATATAATTCTTCATATTGAGGGTGCATGCTGAATTACTTGGGTATTAACAAAGTTTAATGTAATATTGTAATGCCAACTTATGTTGTCTTATTGCCAAAGGTGATTTGTGTGCTTTAGCGTATAAACTTCTAATTGGGGACATACTGTAGGCTCTTAGAACGAGACGGATGGTATGGTACTGCGTTCTTTAACGTATGATTTTCTTGCAGCACCATAGATAAAGCACCCATAATCCAATTTTGAACTAGCCAATGCCCGGTAAAGTTTCAATAACATCTGTCAGCTACCAAGTCTTTGTGAGAGATGACCCTGAGTAGTTGTATTTGTTTATTGCATTTCTCACAAACATATTCTATATGTAGTATAAAGAAAATATTTTGTCAAAGATTATTTCTAGGTACGCCACAAAGAATTGATGGAGATGCTTGGCAGCCTCGACATATTTGGGAAAGGCCTAACAGTAAACAAGAATCTCTGCTGGCAGCAAACTGCCTGCATACGGACAGAAAATGAATTCAGCAATTATACTAAGATTGAAAGGGGCGTAAGACAAGGATGCGTCTTTTCACCGGAGCTATTATACAGCGAGACTATTCCGAGAACCCTAGAAGTTAAGCCAGTATTCATCATCGGTGGCAACAATTTAAACTATATAAGGTACGCAGATGATACAGTGCTGATAGCAGACACAGAAAGGAAACTACAAGACTTTCTACAGAAGGTAGCTGATAAGAGTGACAAGAAAGGACTACAAATAAACATCAAGAAAACCGAATGCATGGTCATCAGCAAAAAGGGCAGCCCAAAATGCCAATTACAGGTGAGGGACTCTAAAATCAAGTAGGTACAGAAATTTAAATTCCTAGGAAATGTTCTAACAGAAGACGGAAAGTGCGACACTAAGATCCGAAGGCGAATTGGATTGGCGAAAGAAGCATTCTAGAAGATGAGTAAAGTATTAAGAAACAGGACAATTTCACTAGAAACAAAGAGGAGAGTACTGGATTGCTATGTGATGTCGATTCTTCAATATGACAGTGAATGTTGGACAATATCTTCGAAGATGAAGGAAAAGCTTGAAGCAGCTGAAATGTGGTTCTACAGAAGGATGCTGCGGACATCATGGACTGAGCATGTGAGCAATGACGAGGTTTTGTAAAGGATGGAGACGAAAAAGAAATGAATACTGAGCATCAGGAAGAGACAACTAAAGTTCCTGGGACATGCAATGAAGAAGGAGGGCTTGGAGAACCTGTTACTAACAGGCTAGATACAGGGAAAAAGAGACAGGAAAGCAGCGGATAACATATTTGAAGGACCTGATCAGGTGGATGTTGGAACGAGGGTTGCATGGTGCAACAGGAGAAAGCGTGCTAAGAGCCATCAGGGACAGCGAGATGTGGAAAGCCATGATCGCCTACGTCCTGAAAGGACATGGCACATAAAAGAAGTACTGATCTACTTTTGCAACGCCATATGTTATTGGTATTAAAATCTTCCATTAAAATAGTTTTGGGAGCTGCTTCAGTATTTTGTCTAATTCAGTTCTATCTATAGGATCATTAGGAGGAATGTAATTTTATGTAGTGAGGCTCTTATGGTCAATGTCTTTAGTGGTATATTCAAGTCGCTTTTGCTCTTGAAAAAATATTTTTTTACTCATATAGAAGTACAACCTGAAGCTCTATTTCCATTACACTGGTCGATAAAATTTTTTTAAATAGTGTCGAGACATTTTTTAAGCTAATTTGATGACGCTAAATCTTAAAATTACATTAACTTTTCTTGCTTAGCTACCGTTGTTGCTGTACAGAAATGCCTAATGTAAAAAAAGTTTTTTTTTATTTGTTTTCTCTACATATGAACCTACCGATGGCAATATTTTTCAAAATAAAATCGTAGAAACTGTTGTTAATCAGTGTATTTCTCCCACGGTAGGTACTGGTAATCACACCGCTCGCTCCATTGGTTGGTTCGAAGCTAGCGTCTAGCTTCCAGAAAAAAATAAACAGTCGTAACTTAATACGAACCTCTATAACAGTGCACGTCACCACGGTCCCACCTGCACTGCCAGTCAATGTCCCAGACTGTTTTTATTGACCAAAAACACTGCCGACGGAACAATCATTGCCGTTGGCCTCGTTCTCAATCATAGTCTCCGGCTCCTGCCAATTAGAATAAAATAACAAATGTCGAAGAATGTACTTTTCTTGGACCAAACTTGCGAGAGGAGAGGATGCAGCTGATGAAATGACGAACTGTCTAGCGTGGGTTTATGCACGTATCTATTACAAAACAGTAGCCCGACAAACATTTTCGACGCTTTGGCTCCGGTAAGTGTGAATATTTATCGTCACAGAAACCTCTCAATTCGTATTTAGACCAACAAATATTGGTCTACCTATTGAAAAATACTATTGTTTTTCAATAACAATCAAACCCTAAATCTTAAAAAAATACGATTGAATATACCAATACAAACAATGATTTTCATCAAATCAAAATAAACGAATAGCAGAAACAAAAACCTTTGTGAACATAAGAACTACAGTAAAATTTTTCACTTTCTGTCATGTTCAATGTTCTCTAAGTCACTTTTGATACTCCAGCATTCATCATTCATTTGTTCCACCGTCCGTGGTAGTGCTATTTCATTGTTTTCATATCCTGATGAAATCGTTATCATTGCTCATCACTCACATCGAGGTAATTATCCGGAAATAAATGGCTACGTAAAAAATGAACCTTGATACTGACATTAGTGTATCTAAACTTATTTATAAATGGAACTTTGTGTGTCTGTGTATCCGTTACCTATAGACTCCGAAACAGCTGAACCAATTTTCTTGAAAATTTACACAATTGTACTATAAGCGTCTGCGAGTGTTCTTAGCTAGGTTTTGTGTCGAGGTACACCCCGATAAATACCGAAAATCGATAATAAAAAAAATCGAGTTATAGAAGGAGTGGTCCGATTTTAATAAAAATTCATGCACTCATAGAAAAAGACATAAGAAACTATATTCAGAAGTTTCAAGGTTGCAGTTCTTACAACAGTGCAGAAAATCGATAATATATATATATATATATATATATATATATATATAAATGGCAAGATGTTTGTGTCTGTTTATCTACCTGTGTGTCTGTATTTTTTTCAGCCCTTTTATTTTAGTTTTTGCTTCGGGTTTGGCTCTACGTAGGTATAATTGTAGTTCTTAGTCTCAGCCATAATACCATTTACTCAGGAATTATTTAGCCTTCAAAATTCAGTTTACGACGAAAAAACTTATTTGATAGCGATACCAGGAAATCAAAATTTGACTAACATCCATTCATTTTTCTTTCAGTCTACGGTTTCGCTTTAACTGGAAACAACTATTGCTTTTTAGTCTTTCGTGCCAACGTCCAAAGAGTCTGAGCTCCAGGATTATGGATTAGTTTTAAAGCTTTCGTTACACCGAGCAATGCCGGGCTATACTGTCAGTTACTGATATAATGTGTCAGTTAATTTGAATATCCGCGATAAATTGGAAAAATATATTTTTTATTTTAAAACTTTTGACTCAGAACCGCCTTTCTTTATAAAAAATAGTTTTTCATGTGGCTGACATAAATTGCTCAGCCTACCTGGAAATGGATGGGGTTCTACGACTTTTATTAACTAAATGTTGCAATCAGCGAAGATCGTAAGGTGATCTTTTCCCCCAAAATGTTCAATTTCAGTACAGCGAAAGAATCATGAAAATCTGAGGTCATTTTCGAAATCAGCACCCTCAAATTAGCTTACAAACGTTTTTTCTTGTTTCTTGTCACTAAAAATAATGTTGACAATGTTATTACTAATAAAATTGTATGCTGTATAGTGTTTAATATTTATATTTTCATTGTTTTTTTTAAAGTTTCTTGAAGGCAGATAAAGATTTTTTTCTAGGTTATTTTAAGGGATTTTTTTCCTTGCAGGGTTTTTTTTGACTGGGTGGTGTATCCTGTTGCTTTTTGTATTTTCTTTTATGTTGAACTTTCTATTTGGGGGACAAGTGCGCATCTCTAGATCGAGATTGCTGACAAGATAATTCTTTTGGTTTTTTAATTTCTAAGTTTAACCAGTTGGAGTAGATAGACCGAACTATCGCCCGGTTCACACTCCACCCACGTCTATTGAACAGGTGTATAGGCTCATCTCTTGTTCCCTGTTTAGGATATGGTTTCTGGCTTTCTCTTTTCCAATCTATTCACTCTTACGTAACCCCCTGCACACCAGTGGCTTTACCGCCTTGCTCGGGGTGATATGATAAAAAAAAAGTTAAAAGTTTTTATATATTGATTGGATATATCATTTTTTTTATGGGATGTGATGTAAATCGCTGCGTTTCTCTGCTGATATAAATTTTTATTTTTTTCAGTTAATTTACAGAAATCACTACTGTTAGGTTTTGGTTGCATTTGTATAATCGTAATATTCTGTTTAGTGTTTTCAGCAATTTCCCTTGATTCAGGAAAAGTTACATTTCTCGTATAATTTCTTTTTGTCAAGCTTTAGATGTGAGGATGCAGGTTGGTTCTCATTACAGTTTATGCATTTTATGGTACCTTTGCATTTTGGACATACCGGTATTTTAGCACATCTGTCTTTATGATGACCAAATCTTTGGCTGTTATTACATCGTAAAAGTCTAGGAATGTAAATTTTCACGTCTGCGATGACATAAGCTATTTTTATTTCAGTTGGTGGTTTGTGTGTGTTGAATTTTAATAGTCGCCGACTGACGCCATTTTGATCGGGTTTCAATCCTGGGTAAAAAAGCAATCGGAGTCTAACCGTACTGATGATCTGTGATACGGCGAAACATCTGTCTGCGGATGACTATATATATATATATATATAATATATATATACTAGCAGTATAGCCCGGCGTTGCCCGGGTGTAATGAAAGCTTTAAAACTAATCCATGGTCCTGGAGCTCAGACTCAGCATAAAGAATATTTGTGTGAAGTTTGGTGAGAATCGGATAAAAATTCTGGATTTGTATAAAGGACATACAGACAGATAAACAGACACACACACAAACACCTTGCCTTTTATATATATAAATATATATATTATCGATTTTATGCACTACTAGCAGTATGGCCCGGCGTTGCTCGGATGTAATGAAAGCTTTAAAACTAATCCATGGCCCTGGAGCTCAGACTCAGCATAAAGAATATTTGTGTGAAGTTTGGTGAGAATCGGATAAAAATTCTGGATTTGGATAAAGGACATACAGACAGATAAACAGACACATACACACAAACACCTTGCCTTTTATATATATAAATATATATATTATCGATTTTATGTACTATTGTAAGAACTGCAACCTTGAAACTTCTGAATATCGTTTCTTATGTCTTTTTCTATGAGTGTATGAAATTTGATTAAAATCGGACCACTCCTTCTATAACCCGATTTTTTCGATTATCGATTTTCGATATTTATCGGGGGTACCTCGACACAAAACCTAGCTAAGAACACTCGCAGACGCTTATAGTACAACTCTATAAATTTTCAAGAAAATCGGTTCAGCCGTTTCGGAGTCTATAGGTAATGGACACACATACACACACATTTGAGAGTATACTATTTTTTTCAAATTATAATGGTGATAGTTTCGTAATAGTCTCTTCAAGTAACTAAATTACTATATATTGAGAGAAGTAACGATGCAATTCTGATTCATTGAAACTTTATGGTCTTGGGTATGAGGGTAAACTACATCCGGCAGCAAGGCGTCTGTTTGGAAAGTTGTGAGGAGCATGTAACCACCTCTTGATTGCTGTTGTTCTCAGGTCCACCGTGACCCGGAGTGGGAGCACCTGTTAGAGTCTTAGCTATGGCCAAATAGTTAACCCCCAAACTGGGATCAAAACACTATGACTTTCAGAGAAAAATATATATTTTAGAAGGAAAAATATTACCAACAATACATTTTTGAAGAAAAACAATTATTGCCAGCAATACATTTTTAAATACAGAACTAGAAAACATTTTTAGTTTTCTAAAATAAAAAAAAATAGTAAAATTTTTTCATCAAAATCTGACTAAATCAACCTTTTCACTATAACCGAACATTAAAACCTTACTTTTTTGGCATTAAATAACCCACAGAGGTGTTGATATGTCGTTAAACAAAACTCAAACTCAGAAATTTATTCAGATTGGGGTCTTTCAATTTCTTTGTTACCATATATATATATTTTTTGTCATCACCCTTATTCTCCACCCTTCTCAGAGCCATATCATGGGAGACGGTTGGTAGGAATCTCATTCGCCCAAGCATCTCAGGGATACTCAGTGTAAGTATTTATACGTAGCCATCAATAATTTCTTTTGTTCATCTACCCGCTACGAAGTTAAATATAAATCATTAATTTTTGATGCTACATTTCAGTTGTAAACTGACTGACCCTTGCCACTACATTCTGGCACCAATTTAATTAAATTTGGTTGATGTGTGTATGAAATTTTTTTTTTATGGGTGGAATAGTCTTAGGGCTTGACATGCCCATTGATCAGATTGGGCCTCTATGAGCGCCTATCTAGCCCAAGTAAAGGCCGAAGTATTGTGTTGGAATTCAGAAGTATCCTACTTAAGTCCTAACTTAAGACCTCAACTGCCAGGATCCCATTCTCAGGCATCCAGGGTCGCCACACACAGCAAATTGTTGGCTCCGTTAGTGACGGTCTTACAACTCTGCAGAGGTGCAGTCGACATATTCGGAAGCCCCAACTGACAGGGCGGATGAGTATAAAGCTCAAAGTTTAAGATTCCCTATTTGTATGTATAGATATGTCAAAAAATCTCTCCGATTACTGCGATTTAAGGCGGAACAGTCGAGTTCCTAGAACTGAACCATTAGACTACCCATACATAATTCGATTATAACGGTGAACGCTTGTGTAAAACCAGCAGCACTTTTTGGAAGAGCTTAAACCTCCAAACATCGGTCCTCTGGCGGGGTGCTTTTCAGAGGTTGATTGCCAATCAAGGCTGAAGATCTGTGGCAACCTTGCTATTTTCCCCAGAGCTGACGAGAGCGGAGAAGGGAAGTATTTATACCATTTCTGAAGGGTATTTGTGTGAAAGTTAGTGTAAGTCAAACGAAACTCTGATTGTCGATTTCTCATTCCGAGTCCATTACACTACCTCTACATTCTCTCTCTCTCTCTCTCTATATATATATATATATATACACACACACACACACATACGATCTTCTAACTCGGAAGACCAGCCGATTACGCTACCTTGGTTTCAACCTTCCAGTATCTTCAGGTGTTTTATATTAACTGATCATCAAACGCTTTTTCGAACGTATGACAGGAACTCCCCGGATGAATGACCGGAAGTTCAAAATAAAGGGGCCGGTAAAGACTAACAAAATAATATTGTAAACACTTTCACCCGGGTTTGTACGAGCCCAAAGTATATTTTCTAAGGTGTTTACAACCGGACATTACTTCGGGCCTTTCATTTAGCAACCTTTCTCGGTCATGAAATGATACTATGAGTAGTTTCTCTTCTTGGCACAATCTGCAGGCATTACCACCATTGCAAGGTCTGGCCTTTTTTAATATACTCCAAGTTACATAAGGATCTTTGCTATTTTTTTTTCTTTTGATTTGCACACATAGTTGGCTAGTTTGAATTTTTAAGGCTTTCTAGCTTGAATGTTGAATTATAGCTCAGTTTTTAAAATTTCCTTCAGTACATCCTAAATATATTTTCTTATGTGTACTACTGTATCGATCCAGGACGTTCTTTCCGCCTGAATCCATCCTGCGTATATACAAGTCTACCATTCGACCCTGCATGGAGTACTGCTGCCATTTATGGTCAGGCGCCCCTGCTGCTCACCTCAGTGTTCTCGACAGGCTCCAAAGGAGAGTCAGTAACGTGATAGGTGCTGACTTGGCGGCTCGACTTCAGCTACTTCCCCACCGACGAAATGTGGCCTCCCTTTGTCTGTTCTATAAGTACTTTCATGGCTTCTGCTCAGACGAACTCAAGTCACTGGTGCCTCCTCAACAGGTGTTTACTCGTGCAACCAGATTTGCAACTGGGTCCCACCCTTTCACAGCTAGGTTAGCCAAATTCAGACGATAAATCTACTCCTGCAGCTTCTTCTCTCACACTTCCCGCCTGTGGAACTCACTCCCATATTCTTGCTTTCCTGATGGCTACAACCTCCAGAAGTTTAAATGCAATGTCAATACTCACCTACTAACCACTTGACTCTACCTTCCCCTACCCCGTATATCCCTCCCTTTCTCTCCTTGCTTGAAACTGTCATCTCACCTGCATTCTCATCTTTCTATTGCTCTTTTCTAATTGGTTTGTACTTCTCTTCTCTCTCTGCTAATTAATTTTCTTTCAGTTATGTAGCCCCCCCCCCCCCCCCGCACATCAGTGGCATTTCCGCCTTGCTCGGGGTGAAATGATTAAAAAAAATAAGGGTGAAAGTTTTTTTTTAATTAATATATATATATATATATATATATATATATATATTGACTGAAATTGGAGGAGAATTTTTTGAAATAATTAGATAATTCATCAAGTCTTTTTTATTTGACCTCAGCAGAATGCAGAAAGCACTGGACGGCCGTTTCGTCCTATATTTGGGACTCATCAGCAGTGTGCATCTCCTACCAGGAATTGAAACCCAGACAGTTGCGTTATTAAGCAGATGTCATGTCCTCATCTTTATTGCCATGTTTAGTTACGATGTTTCGGTCGTTGTACGTTCCGGCCTTCTTCAGATGCTAGGAATTTTGAATCGAACTCTTTATTTCGATCACGGGTGGGGGAGATATAATTTTCATTCCATGTGCGAAGTCTTAGAACCTGAAGAAAGCCAGAGCGTACAACGGCCAAAACGTAACATTGCAATAAAGATGAACAGTTTGAACAGTGTAAATAATGTAAATACTACCTCATCTCAGAAGTATAGAAAAATATAAAATGAGACTGAAGCAAAAATGACACTTTTTCTTTCACTCTTAAATTCCTAATTTCATTCACTAGAATATCTTTCTCTGATTTCTACAACGTTCCGGCATATTTCAGCTAGATTATATATTCTCCTTCTGAATGGAGGATAATTCCAATATGCGTAAAATTAAATTGCTTGAAGCTAATATTTTGCGCTATTTTCTCTCATGTGCCTATTTTATTTATTCACGAAGTCAAAGAACCTACTAGAACATCAAGAAAAACCTCTTTCCACCCATGCCCCCCTCCTCTAGATGTAAATCTGACATAGTCTCTACAGAAAATAGTGCTAAAAAATAATTGTTAAAATGCCAACAGGCAAATTTCTCGGTGTTTCATCGTAATTAATTTGCTGATATGGTATCAACAACTCAAATATCGTCCCAGTGTAAGAGATTTTGAGTTGTAAAAGAAACAGTGTTCATTAATCAATAACATTCGTTGATTCATAAAGAAATGATTTAAAAAAAAAACATTCTAAGAAAAATTATCTGTATTGATCGGCGTATATGTCTGTCGCTATTACTGGGTTAATGCAACAATTTCCAGAAAGTATTTTACTTTTTTAAATTTATTTTTTTACGAGGTGTTTTATTATTTTAGGGCCTCATTATTCAATCTGTATTAGTACTATCTTTCGCCGTGCTCGTACGAATTAATTTCTGTTGTGATTAATATTTTTTGCTTCTGACGAAGTATTTTGTTATAATGATGTACCTTTGTAGTGTAGTGGATATCGGCTCGGAACGAGAAATCGGAGAGCCGAGTTCGAATTCCAGTTGAATTCGTTGCATTCACTTCCGCGCAATTACCCTTGAGACACGTATTAATCTCTCTTCCCTCCAGTTATGGGTTAAATAACAAGACATATTGGGTTTTATAGCCTTGGCTGGCAACTAGTCTACCGCAGAAAGTAATGGCAACCTACTACGGGATAATCTTCTGCACAGTCAGTCATGTCTCGAAAGAGACATGATCGCCCAAGCGTGTATCACGTATGACACTTAACTGACTGATTTTGTTATAATTTAAGTGCCTCATTATTCAATCAGTATTTGTACTGTCTTTCGTCGTGCTCGTTTAAAGCACTTCCGGTTTTGATGAATTTAAAAAAAAATGTTTAAATCGTAAACTAGACTAGAACCAGTACAGGCGTAGTCAAGTGGTTTCACTGGCAAAGTAATAACGCAAAACTTGAATTTTTGTATTTAAAACTAATTTTAATTTAACTTTTGACTTTGTTACTCTCGGCCAGTGTGAGGTTTTGTCCCGTCGACCCTTGTCTTTGCATTCTTTCGATCTGTGAGAGAATGCTCACTTACTCTAGATGGCAGTTTGTTTTTATATAGCTATGTGTTCAACATTATCGTTACTACGCTTGCAAAATAGAATGCAGGTGTGAGGTTATGCACTTCTGCATTTGATGACATGGTGTTCACTGGTGCACCTGGCTTCTTTAATGTTCTGGTGTTAAACTTGAGTGCAGTGTCACTTTCGACATCATGTTACACATGGAATAAAATAAGTGATTGCTTTGTGGAGAGTGACCTGGATAATGTAGCAGAATTTACCATCCCAGTTCATGATCGTTTAGGGAGCCGTATTTGTAACGCGAAGACAGTCCTTTAGCAAAAGCAGAAATTGACGTTTTTAGCCCGCCATCGCCAAAAAACCAAAAAACAAAAAAAAAACAAAAAAAAAACAATTCTATCCCAATATATTATTAAAAAAAAAGATGAATTCACTTTTCTTTCCCAATGATTATCTTCTTCAAGATAACAAAGGCTCAAATGCTGATTGAGGCTCCTTTCTCTGAGTCTATTTCCGGCGAAAGAAAAAATCACTTAGCAAGAAAAAGGACACGTATATTCTGTACGATATGCCGAAAAGAAAATAACCAAAATAAAAACAACTAAATGGCAGCCATTGTCATAAACGCATTTTTAAACAATATAAGGTACGCAGATGATACAGTGCTGATAGCAGACACAGAAAGGAAACTACAAGACCTTCTACAGAAGGTAGCTGATAAGAGTGACAAAAAAGGACTACAAATAAACATCAAGAAAACCGAATGCATGGTCATCAGCAAAAAGGGCAGCCCAAAATGCCAATTACAGGTGAGGGACTCTAAAATCAAGTAGGTACAGAAATTTAAATTCCTAGGAAATGTTCTAACAGAAGACGGAAAGTGCGACACTAAGATCCGAAGGCGAATTGGATTGGCGAAAGAAGCATTCTAGAAGTTGAGTAAAGTATTAAGAAACAGGACAATTTCACTAGAAACAAAGAGGAGAGTACTGGATTGCTATGTGATGTCGATTCTTCAATATGACAGTGAATGTTAGACAATATCTTCGAAGATGAAGGAAAAGCTTGAAGCAGCTGAAATGTGGTTCTACAGAAGGATGCTGAGGATATCATGGACCGAGCATGTAAGCAATGACGAGGTTTTGGAAAGGATAGACGAAAAGGAAACTAATACTAAGCATCAGGAAGAGACAAAGTTTCTGGGACATGCGATGAGGAAGGAGGGCTTGGAGAACCTGATACTATCAAGCCAGATAGCGAGAAAAAAAGAGACAGAGGAAAGCAGCGGATGACATATTTGAAGGACCTGATCAGGTGGATGACGGAAGTAGGGTTGCATGGTGCAACAGGAGAAAGCGTGCTAAGAGCCACCATGTACAGGGAGATATAGAAAGCCATGATCGCCTACGTCCTGAAAGGACATGGCATATAAAAGAATAATAATATTGTTTGTCCTCTCCAATTGTCGATCAATGAAAAAAAATGTTCCGTTGATAAAACGCGGTTGTTCTCGAACTATGAAGCAGTTCATTTTTTTTCTACCTCATCCGGCGTATTACCGGAGACGTTTTTTGACATTTAAATCTGTCTTGCAAATGATTAAATTAATTTTAAATTGTTCACTGAATATCTTTTTTCATTGTCTTTGACTTTCTTCCTCAAAGTATTTTTGTTTGTTCATCGAAAAGAGAAAGACGACTTTTAAAATTCTGAATATTGTTTTCCTAAATTTACGTGGAACCTCCTTTTCTTTAAGTCTTTTAAATGAATTATTATAACTGATGCGTTCATTTTTAGATATCCACTGCTGAATTATGCAGTAAAATAGTTTGTAGATAATTTCCATTGAGCTTTGATAGAGAATTCTTTTAATCAATCCGCAAAACTTACTTCTCAGATCATCTTTTGGTTTAAATGTTAAATACTATTTTTAGAACTAAGAATAATTTCTTTCATCGTGGGTTATCGTAATACAATCATCTTTTCTTTCTAATAACAAGCTTATCCAAAACTAACAGTGTTCCAATGCTGATTAATGTTTTTACCTGCCGTGTCCTTTCAGGACATGAATGATCATGGTTTTTAGCAACTTTCTATTCGTTGCTCATGTCTTTTCTTTGCTCGGTCATTCATTTACACAAGAGCGTTAGATAGGGTTTTTGCTGTTTCCCTTTGTTCTGTAGTAGGGATGGTTAGCCATGTTTGGTACAAGGCCAATTCACAAACACAACCGACACTCCCCATAACTTAGGATTTTTAGAATTATCAAAAGATGGGTTTGTGGAAGAATAAAAGTATATTTTTGTATGTTTAAACAGAAATTTATTAATAGAACAATAACATTAATTGGTAGAAGTTAAACGTTCAATGAGTAAATTCTAGTAAGGAGTTAAGGGTATCAAGAGTTCATAGTAGTCTTTGCAAGAATGTGTTATGTGTACGTAGGCAGGAACGTATGTATGTATGTATAAGGGTTATCGTTGGGTAGGAGTATCTTTGAAGTAATCGCTCGGTCTTAAGTTTATGAAGTATAAGAGGCAGACGGGTGAACGGTGAAAAGTAAAGAGGTGGGAGAGAAAGACAGATAATAACGATCGATTGACGTTTGTCAAGGGACGTGTTAATACGCTCGTCATATTCTGTCTGGTGACAGGCGAACTTACCCGTCTTGTATTCTGTTTGTGGGGCTTGAAAAGACCGTTTGGGAATTCACTCCTGGATATGATTCCGGTCTTTCCATTGGACAGCAAACAAACTTCGCGTCGGCTTGCGAAAAGATCCGTAAAAGAATTTGTTTCTGAGAATTGAAGATTTGAATTTTTTAAAAAATGTTTCCTAATTTTCTATTGGCCGAAAAAACATTTCGCGTCAAGGTGTGAAATTTCATGAGTGTTGTTTTTGCTTTTGCTAGTGTACTAAGCAAAGTTTGTAAATTCGAGTCTTTTTAATTTCTAACAAAATCAATGAGTCAGTGCTTAGCATTTTCATTTTAAATCTATATCTTGTTTTATTCACTATAGTTTTTTCGGTGTGTCATCTGAGTTTGTTTTTCTAAGCCACCTTTCCTCATTGTTCAACTGTCTGTTTGATTCCATTTTTATTAAAACTTCCTTGCTGCATATACGCTCCATCTAAGGTGTTCCCAGCATTCTTCACTAAATATTTACCTAATACAAGACACGAGTTACTCAAGGTAGAGGATTACTGAGTTTGTAGGGACGTAAGGAGGAAGTAAGTGCGTAGGCAGTTGATCTTAGACTTTAAGAGGTTAAGATTGTAGTGATCATGGAAGAATACTTTTTGGAGTTTGTTCCACAAAATAGCTGTTCTTGGGAAGGAACTGTTTGGGTTGGTATTCTTCTTACCATTAGAATATGAAGTGAATGACAATGATTCGCCTGATATTTGACCCATCCTAAATTATTTTATTACCCCTTAAAGTGAAAAGAATTTCTCTCACAAGTACAAGATGTGAACTTGTACCAAACGCAAACAAGACGATGACTAACAACCACTCTCTGCCTGATGAAGGTCACGAGACCAGAAACACGTGTAGCAGAATATAAAAAATACAATATATTTTATAAAAAACAGTTGGGGTTTGTCTTTTTACTTAAATTATTCACTTTTCTCTCGTTGGAACAACTATAACATTTCTACGGTTTCGCTTTAACTGGAAACAACTATTGCTTTTTAGTCTTTCGTGTCAACGTCCAAAGAGTCTGAGCTCCAGGACCATGGATTAGTTTTAAAACTTTCATTACACCCGAGCAACGCCGGGCTATACTGCTAGTACACTCATAGACAAAGACATAAGAAACTATATTCAGAAGTATCAAGGTTGCAGTTCTTTCAATAGTGCATAAAATCGATAATATATATATATATATAAGCTTTCAATACACCCAAGCAACGCCGGGCTATACGGCTAGTATATATATATATATATATATATATATATATATATATATATATAAATGTATCGCGACTGGTACTATAAAAAAAAAGGACAACACGTATGAACACATTTAATCTTCAAATTGTTTCTATTGAGGAACAGCGATTAGTTGCCTCTTCACCTTTACTTAGAATTCTCCGATGTCTTCAAACGTGTGTTTTTTTTTTTTTTTTTTTTTTTTTTTTCAAGTAGAATTTGATTTTTGATAAGAGGAAAAAGTCGTAAATGGAGTGAGATTTGAGGAATGTGGTGTTTGTCGGACTTGAGAATTGTTGTCCTTTGTGAAAAACTGCTGTACACACCATGGTCACTGATTGAACCACTGTAATGTGTTGAGACGACCACACTCTAAACACTTTCCTTCCATGTCCTGCTATAAATAACGGAACTGAGAGAGATTTAAATTTGTGTTTATGCGCAACACAATTCAAGATCAATCTGTATCAAGCGGCTTCATCCTGCGTGCTTTAAATGCGTTACCACAGAAACAGTCCCGTTAATTTTTAACCAGCCTCTGAGATTTTATAAATAATATAATTTAAGGATATTCTGAAGAAAAAATTCGATAAATTATCAATTTTTATAAGAACTGTTTTCAGTTTTTTATCTGCAAATTAAAGTTTCATGTAGGCACGCACACACTCACTCATTTTCTCGTAAGTTCATATGGAACCTATTTTGCTGGTTTCTGCATTGTCCTAACGCTTGTAAACAAAAGTATAGTTGTTAGTTACTACATTTTAAGTTTATCTTACCTAAAAGGATTTTATGTGACGAGGGGGAGAATAGAGAATGTCAAATTACTTATCACGAGTAAATGTATTTGTGGTGATACAGAGCAAAGCGAGAGACCGGATGTTGGCCCTCTGAGGACCAGAAACCAAGTGACCAAAACTGGTTTTTGCGCACCCGACTCCACGCATATGTTCCGACAGAAAACCAAAAATTAATAAATATCAAATCCCTGTTCGCGAGCCTACGCGAATTTTATTCATCGCCCAATGGGAAGCCCAGAATTAAATACGGATATGAATTTCCAAATGACTTGCGGAGGCCCACAAAGGCGAAATAAAAAGCCGATACAGAAAGCATTGCCAATTGAGAAAGTACGAGCATAATTAGCACGTCTCTTGACCTCGTCAAGTGATCACACCATGCTCGCCACGCCTTTCCCTCTCACCTTCTTCTTCGCTATCCCCTGAGATACTTATCCGATCTACGGAGCGGAGACATCAAAGACATTCCTAACTGACAAACGCTCCTACATACAGACACACAAACTCTCTTTTCAGCATTTATTGCTATGAAGATTTTAATGACCTTTGAACCCATCCTAAAGACATTACTTTATTTGTAAAAAAAACTTACTTAATATCTGTGCATATATAAATGTTGTTTCTATACTCAATTTGATTTTCTTATTTATACCCAGCCCCCGCCGTATAGTGGGCAATCTACTAATGAGGCCAAATTCAGTTAATGTTTCAACACACAACTACGTTTCAGTAGAACGGATAACCCACTATATATTAAATGATATAAAAATAATAACAAAGAATAGAAAATTTGTAAAACGAGCTCGCATGAAATTTTCCTTTGTGCACCACATAAGATCAGCTCTAATTACAATTCTTTGTTTCAAAAAGACATTTCTACAACATGTTCACTTAGATTCATTCGACTGTCGAAAGAACACGAGAAAGATTGATGTGGCTTCCCTCTGTTTGTTCTGTGGTGATACCGCGCAAAGCGAGGGACCAGATGTTTGCCCTCAGAGATTCAGAAAGCAAATGACCAAAACTGGTCTTTTCGCATCTGGCTCCACGCAGAAATTCCGGAGGTAAACCAAAAATAAATAAATATAAAATCCCTTTTACTGACCTGTAGCGGAACTCTGGATCCTGATTGGTCAACAAACCGCAAAATTCAAAATACGTCAGAGAAACGTGTTTTTTTTATACCTAAAGAAAAAAAATAGTTTCTGATCCACATGTGCTGACACATCAAAGATGTAAGTTTATCATTAACTTAATGTTTCTAATTGTACATTAACTCTTACCACTTGTTATTCCTCCTTATAATAAATTTCTATTTTAAATGTAAAGTGTATATTTTATTATTCTACTCTTCTGCACTAATACAAACAACTTTATCATTGTGAATACGAACTTTATCATTAAATTCTTAATGTTTCTAATTGTACATTAACTCTTACCACTTGTTATTCCTCTTTATAATAAATTTCTATTTTAAATGTAAAGTGTATATTTTATTATTCTACTCTTCTGCACTAATACAAACAACTTTATCATTGTGAATACGAACTTTATCATTAAATTCTTAATGTTTCTAATTGTACATTAACTCTTACCACTTGTTATTCCTCCTTATAATAAATTTCTATTTTAAATGTAAAGTGTATATTTTATTATTCTACTCTTCTGCACTAATACAAACAACTTTATCATTGTGAATACGAACTTTATCATTAAATTCTTAATGTTTCTAATTGTACATTAACTCTTACCACTTGTTATTCCTCTTTATAATAAATTTCTATTTTAAATGTAAAGTGTATATTTTATTATTCTACTCTTCTGCACTAATACAAACAACTTTATCATTGTGAATACGAACTTTATCATTAAATTCTTAATGTTTCTAATTGTACATTAACTCTTACCACTTGTTATTCCTCTTTATAATAAATTTCTATTTTAAATGTAAAGTGTATATTTTATTATTCTACTCTTCTGCACTAATACAAACAACTTTATCATTGTGAATACGAACTTTATCATTAAATTCTTAATGTTTCTAATTGTACATTAACTCTTACCACTTGTTATTCCTCCTTATAATAAATTTCTATTTTAAATGTAAAGTGTATATTTTTTTCATCACTAATACACATATTCTAACTGCCGACAACCAACCTTCTGATGAAAACCCTCTGATAATTATAACTCAACTTAAAATTTCTAAGCTGTAGGGAGTTCGGTTAAGAAAGACACAAGGCCGAACAGTTAGATCAACCAAATGCAGCCGACAATTCTACCCCAGCAGCTTTTCTCGCACTTTTTGCCTGTGAAACTCTCTTCCATATTCTTGTTTTCCTGACGGCTACAACCTCCAGGAATTTAAATGTAATGTCAATACCCATCTTTTAACCACTTGACTCTAATTCTTTCGACATCACCCTGTATATCTTTTCCTTTCTCTCTACCTTTGCAACTGTCATCACACCTGTATACCCATCCTTCTCTTGCTCCTTTCTCTGATACCTCTTGTAACTGGTTCGTCCTTCTCTTTACTCTCCTCCTATCTAATCTTTCTGTCTTATGTAGCCCCCTGCACATTAGTGGTATTACCGCCTTGCTTGTGGTAAAACGATTAAAAAAAATTCAAAAGTTACTTTACTTTTAAAAACTCAAATTCGAAATTGAGATACATATATTTTCATAACTTCAAAATCAGAGTTAGTACCTTTTAAATGTCTACAGCTATATCGTGTTGAATAGACCGGTCCCCGTCCTATCACCGAAGTTAAGCAACATCGAGCCTGGTCAGTACTTAAATGGGTGACCATTTGGGAATACCAGGTGCTGTAAACGTAAGGACCAAGAATGGTCTAGCGGTCCTCCAGGTTTGGGGGTTTGGTGCAGAGCTAACAACCCTGCCCTGTAAGAAACAGTTTTTTAAAAAAAGTTGCTGCCCGATGCACCATCTGGGTGTGATGGATAAATGATGATGATGACCTTTTAAATAGCAACCTCCACGCAATTGCCGAAAAAACAGCATAAAATGATGTTAAAAGCGAAGTTTTATCATCAAAATGTTTGTTATTGTTAAGAGGAAAGATTAGATTTTATTTAAAATTTTTTTAATCTTTTTTAACACGTTCGAACTTTTAGTTAAAATTTCTTTTTGTTTTCTGTCAGCGATTCACAACATATTTACGTCATTTACTAAGGAAAACGTATTATTACGCAAGCTATATTTTGGCGTTGAAAGACACATTATTTTGAAAATTCTTGCAAAAATCAACTAATTGTCTGATTTTGATGAAACTTTCAGGACTTATTCACAAACGAATGAAATCATTTATGCAGTTATTATTTTGAGAAAATCTTGGTAAAAGATATATATATATATATATATTTACACCTATTGCCTCCTACTCCAATTAATTGCATAAAACTTCTAGAAATATATTATAACATTTGTTTTATTAGTTAAATGCAAGTCTCATTAGGGAATGTTAATCATATAATTTTTAAATTTATTTACGAGACAATTTTTCTGAAAATTTGCTCCGAATTGTAAAATAAAGAATGCATTAAAACTAAGCAATTTTTAATTCAGATAAACTTTTGATTTTATAAATATAATTTGAGGATATACTGAAGAAAAATAAATTCGATATATAATGAATTTTTATAATTGTTTTCAGATTTTTATTTGCTAATTAAAATTTCAAACATCTTTTAAATTTTTCTTGTTACTCAGTGTCTTCGGTTATTAATTTATTAAATACTTTATTCATAAATCGAAAGTTCAAAAGCTTTATACAAATCATTTATAATTAAGATTTTTAAAATTTCTACTTATTTATTTATGTTAAACTGCACATTTTCTTTTACTATGGAATCTTATAAGAAAATTATCATTAAAAAGTAACATGTTTTCCTCTTACGAAATGTTGAATTGGGTTGTCAATCTTTGGTCACCATACTTCTAAATCTAATGACAGGTGCTGTCATCGCCTTTTCATGCCATAAACAAGTGGTATTTGTTTCAAATTAGATTAATTTAACTTTAAATTTGCTAATTTTCCAAAAAATAATGAGTGAGAGATGTATATTCTATTTTTTCAAGATTTCTAAAACTGAGAATTACCTTCTGTTTACAAATTTGTCGACCGCTCAAAAAATAGCCGAAAAATTGAAAATTAAGAAAAAAAGAATCTCAAAATTTTAGATTCTAATGAATATAATTTCTGTTTGAAATACACCCGAGTATTTTGCTTATTGGAAATAGTAAATTTGATCATTTACCTTTCAACTAAGTTAAAATTAAAGTAAAAATAGTTTTTATTTTAAAAAATTCAATTTAAAACTTGGGTATCGAAAACGGAGTGAAGGTAGCAACTCTTATACGATTATTACTACTGCCTTCTACAAAATCTAATTTCGTGACTTTTATGTGACAGATAACACGAGTCGAGCGGTGGAAATGAACAGGACTTAGCGTATTCTCAAAGAAAGAGGGTTAGACTTTGTCTGGCATGCGGGACTTTGGTTTAAGATCGAACCCGCGTCCTTATGAATGCGAAAAACGCTACTTTAGTGTAATGCAGGCGCTTAATTTAATTTAGGTACCAGGATGTTTGGTTTAATTCACATGCCCGGATGAACGAAAAGCTGTGTGGACTCTGGCGTTAATAAGACAAGCCAGAGTACGTGCTTCACGAGATGTGAGAGGCAGTAATAGAGACTGAATTAGACACAAGTGAGAGAAAGGAGGAACACGAACAACAACTGACAAAATTCGCGTTTTTCGTTTTACTTTTAAAAACATTTTACAAGAAACTATAGAAATATAAACTCATCTCTCTCTAAATTTTTTCTGCTTCTTTATTTTTCTTTCTCATCAAAGTTAAACGACTTTCGTTTGTGAAAGCCAAATCTCTTGTCTGCCAGACAAACCAGACTTCTTAAATAGCCACGATTAGGCTGTGAATTCAATCAGAAATTTAATACTATGGAGTTCACAACTTACTTTTCCAATTGGTTTATAATCACAAAATGTATCTCTTGAAATGACGTCTGTTTGCAAACTTTACTTTAATAGGTTTTCAGACCATGACACTTGAGCCTCTATTTTTACAAGTTTTAAAAACAAATTTTATACCCGTATCTTTTATAAAACGCCGGGCTTCATTTTGGTGGTTATTCTATTTTCATCGTCAATTTGACCCTCATACATACAAGGTTTTACACTTCAAATTTTATTCATACAAATTTTTACTAACCGTATGGCTTCATTACTTGTTTTCTGTTTCATTGTTTAATAAATGATTTCAAACACAATCCTCAAAAGGTGTAATAAACAACAACAAAACAATCCATTATTTTTATAGTCTTTTATTAGATAAATTTTTATACACCAGTGTGCTCATAACCAATTGCCCAAATTTGATTAAATGTTGAGCAACACGACAATTGATATCATTGCATTCATTCGCCACTATTGAATTTAGAAAAGGAAAGAACGAGAATCATTAACCCCGTGTGTGTATTTGTTTTTAATTTCATTTTTTTGTTCTCTTCCCCCTTTAAGATGTGGACCTGTATTAATCAACTGGATATCTATCTCCTACTGCCCCAAATATTTTAATTCGTACCTAATTTCCTCGTCAGCTTCTGTTGGCATATCTTCCCATTTTCTCGGCAATTTATCTAATCGTTTGTGACATTAGATTACTAACTGTTCTATTTTCTGAAACTTGCCCTTCAATGTCTTCTGGCTGTAAAATTTAATGAATCAATGCCTACAAATGTTACTAAATACCCTACTATTGTAACAGACTAAGCTTACTAAATTACTGCATAGCCTGCGTCAAAGTAACAATATAAAATCGTTAGATAGATCTTGGCCAAGTGTAAACACATCTGGCTTTGGAAGTAAAATTTTGGTAATTGTAGATTTTCCGAATATTTATTTCCTTTCTCTTTTCCTCCCATTTTTCTCTCCTCTTATTCTTGCTTTTTCCTCCTCTCTTATTCTTCGTTTTTGCCTTCTCTCTTATCGTTCGTTTTTGCCTTCTCTCTTATCGTTCGTTTTTGCCTTCTCTCTTATCGTTCGTTTTTGCCTTCTCTCTTATCGTTCGTTTTTGCTTTCTCTCTTATCCATCGTTTTTGCCTTCTCTCTTATCGTTCGTTTTTGCCTTCTCTCTTATCCTCCGTTTTTGCCTTCTCTCTTATCGTTCGTTTTTGCCTTCTCTCTTATCGTTCGTTTTTGCCTTCTCTCTTATCGTTCGTTTTTGCCTTCTCTCTTATCGTTCGTTTTTGCTTTCTCTCTTATCGTTCGTTTTTGCTTTCTCTCTTATCGTTCGTTTTTGCCTTCTCTCTTATCGTTCGTTTTTGCCTTCTCTCTTATCGTTCGTTTTTGCCTTCTCTCTTATCGTTCGTTTTTGCCTTCTCTCTTATCCATCGTTTTTGCCTTCTCTCTTATCCATCGTTTTTGCCTTCTCTCTTATCCTCCGTTTTTGCCTTCTCTCTTATCCATCGTTTTTGCCTTCTCTCTTATCCATCGTTTTTGCCTTCTCTCTTATCCTTCGTTTTTGCCTTCTCTCTTATCCTTCGTTTTTGCCTTCTCTCTTATCCTCCGTTTTTGCCTTCTCTCTTATCCTCCGTTTTTGCCTTCTCTCTTATCCTCCGTTTTTGCCTTCTCTCTTATCCTCCGTTTTTGCCTTCTCTCTTATCGTTCGTTTTTGCCTTCTCTCTTATCGTTCGTTTTTGCCTTCTCTCTTATCGTTCGTTTTTGCCTTCTCTCTTATCGTTCGTTTTTGCCTTCTCTCTTATCGTTCGTTTTTGCCTTCTCTCTTATCGTTCGTTTTTGCCTTCTCTCTTATCCGTTCGTTTTTGCCTTCTCTCTTATCGTTCGTTTTTGCCTTCTCTCTTATCGTTCGTTTTTGCCTTCTCTCTTATCGTTCGTTTTTGCCTTCTCTCTTATCGTTCGTTTTTGCCTTCTCTCTTATCGTTCGTTTTTGCCTTCTCTCTTATCGTTCTTTTTGCTCTCTTATTTTTCGTTCGTTTTTGCCTTCTCTCTTATCGTTCGTTTTTGCCTTCTCTCTTATCGTTCGTTTTTGCCTTCTCTCTTATCCATCGTTTTTGTCTCTTTTTATCCATCTTTTTGCCTTCTCTCTTATCGTTCGTTTTTGCCTTCTCTCTTATCGTTCGTTTTTGCCTTCTCTCTTATCGTTCGTTTTTGCCTTCTCTCTTATCGTTCGTTTTTGCCTTCTCTCTTATCGTTCGTTTTTGCCTTCTCTCTTATCGTTCGTTTTTGACTTCTCTCTTATCCGTTCGTTTTTGATTCTCTCTTATCGTTCGTTTTTGATTCTCTCTTATCCATCGTTTTTGACTTCTCTCTTATCCATCGTTTTTGACTTCTCTCTTATCCATCGTTTTTGACTTCTCTCTTATCCATCGTTTTTGACTTCTCTCTGTCTCTTTCTCTCTCTCTCTCTCTCACAAAATGGAAAAACCAAACGAAATAATGGTTAGGACAACCCGACAGAAGCATTACCGGGTGTTTGACCAGCCGAAGCAGACTCCTTGGATGAACTGCTTATTTATTTAGTTCTATTGATTTCTTTTTTCTTGAGAGGCGAGCTTTTTTGGACAATGTTATAATAGCGGAGTTCTTAACACCACCGAATCACGGCTAAGAATTTTGAACAACGTGAATTTAGAATCGACGCTGGCACGGAGACAAGAGATTGGGTCATATGGAAAAATACTAATATCACACGATCCCTGACTGTTTAGTAGACAGTTTTCCGTATAAATGTACCTGCTAGTAGTTCTACTTCCAGTAGAAAACTTAAAATTTCACTCAACATCAGAATTTATAATATGACATGTATTGCAACAGCGAATAAAAAGTCAAATGAACAGTTCTTAAAAACAAGGTTTATCACACAACCTCTTTATCACAGCCAACCTTCCTAACCTTTGGACGATTCCGCCTACGTTGTGTTGTTGATCTCTGATTTGCCAAATTAGGATTGCTTATTATTACCTGACGAAGCTGGTTCAGACATGCGAGGGATTGGTATAGAATGCAAACTAGGTTTAAGTCCGCAACGACGCGATATATATATATATATATATATATATATATCGAATAAATACAAAATTATAAGCAAGCCCAAGTAAGTGACAAAAAGAAATACCATTTGGCTGGTATTTCAGTAGCACGATAATATGTATTGTATTATTTCCACGGGATGATGGTTTATTCAACTTCCAGTTGGTTGAATTTGGGCTGACCGTCTCTTGCAATATCTATATCTCTCTCCCGTCTTCTTTCTAGCAGCAGACCTTGTTTCAGTCCGACCGTATTATTCAAACTGCCATTCAAATTTCTTTCTAACTTCTCATCCCAGACACGGGGGCCGAACTAACTAATTTCGTCTTGCGACCTGGTTTTCTTAAACAGGCGCCCAGACAGGGGTGGAAAAATCATGTATGGGGGTTCTATTCCTTCACTCTATAACTCTTACCTGCTCGAAATGAAAACCATTACACTTAACATTTCAACTTTAAGGGGAAGGGAGGAAAACCCACTACCTGTTATTGTCTGTCAGTTTGTTCCAGCGGTTCTGATAATCAGTACACAGGAAATTCTCAAGGCCGTATTTTTACCTAGGGTCAAAGCACATTGACAAATATTTTGACTAGAATTAAGTAACTAACTTTGATAAATTTTGCTTTCTTCTCTCAAAAAAAAAAAAAAATAATTGCACTCTGTGAATCCTCGTATCTGTATTTTCCACTTGTTAACATTTCGGCTACTTTACCTGACAAAATAATTAACATTATCTTGAAAATACCTAAAATTAATACCAGCCATCTGAAAATAGGATTACAGGTTTAGGAAACATTTGAAAATTGTAATTCGTGGTAAGACGTTGAAATCTGGCATACCTGATCATGTGTAAATAGTACATCAATCTCTCTGGAAGTTAAAATAGGACATAACTAAGCATTACAAAATAGATTAATGGGTTAAAACCGTTATGCTCTAGTAATCTAATCAGTAGGCCAAGTGTAGATATGATTATCAGAAAGAAACCAATTAGCAAAAATAAATTATCCAGTTGGAACGAAAGTCCGAAATTTAAAGTGAAAACATTAATTAAAATATTACCTTTATATGTTGTTTAGAAATGTTACCATGAGTAATTTATATATTCTACTTTCAGATTATAAAAATATTATTTATAATATAGTTTGGAACTTGTCCCCTCTGTTCGTCACATTTGAAGAACACAGAACGTTGTACATTGAGTTTAATGAAAGTGTCAATCCATTTGAAGCAACAAGGTCTATTCAGCGTGCTCTATGGCGTTAATAAATTGAATGAAAGATGATGTAGGAGGTGCTTTTCTCATTTCAAAACTGGAAATTTTTAGTCTAGAGGACAAACGAGGGAAAAGTTATTCAAAAGGACTCTCTGCAGTAAAACCGGCCACTACAGCTAGGGAACTCCGTGAGACATAGGCTGGTTCTACGCGAATTGAAAAAGATTGGAAAATACGTACCGTTTGACCTGTGGCCAAAGAATAGCCAACAGCATGTTGATTGTTGCGAGTATTGTTTACACGGAAATTTCAAGCGCCTGTTTTTGGACAGGCTTGTCACTGGCGATGAGAAATGGATTCTTTACCAGAATGTTAAATGCCATTTTCAGTGGATTAATCAAGGGAACTATTCAACCGAGAGAACTTCATTCACAGAGTGTCATGTTGAGCGTATGATGAGATATTCAATGAAACGTCTATGATAAACTGTTAGAAAATAACTACCACTAATCTGTGCTACCAACAATTTAGTCATTTGAAATCAGCTTTGAACTGAAAACGATTATCCTAAGTCAATAGAAAGGGAGTAATCCTCCATTTTGATAATGTACGTCCTGACACTGCGATTGTCTATTTCCAATTGGAAAACCTTGCTTAATTCGCTATCTTCTAACCTTACACTGATTATCACTTGTTTAGGGGTTATCAGAATCATTTGAATGGCCTAAAGTTGAACTAAGAGAAAGCTTGAACAAGATTTGGTCTCGTATTATATATTAAACTTTACAGAACTTTACAAACATGGCATATATGAACTTACTGACAAAGGGAATGGTATTCTGAAAAGTCATTGATTATATTGAATATGCCAATGGAGGTGCTAATACTGATATTCATGCTTGAATATACACAATACCCATTCTGATTTGATGCGTTTAAGGCTTAAAATAAGGTTTTATTCAATATGGCTTAGATTAGAACACAAAATTCAGTAAAATTGACACGTTTTTTGCTATATTTTGACTGCATTTTTGTTTCTTGACTCTCAATTTCATATAACTTTAACAAAAATACCAGATAATTTTTTTAGGTCTGTTCCCAAATATTAAATTTATAAAATGTAAGAAAGTTGTTCTTGGAAGATATTTAAAGCATACACAATTCCTTTCATAAATTGATTATTACTCAGTTTTTCAGAAATTCACGACCTTGATCTCTATTCCTATGTTCTTGTGGGTGTAGGGTGTCGAATCGCATCTTAGCACAGAAAATCTGTCCCACCTCTCAAAAGAACGTTAAATACAAAATTTAAGCTCTTGTCAGGAACTGTCTTTCTACTGCAGATCAACTTTGAATACCTAAGTTCTTATTTTAATTAAGTCAGTCATATATATCTCTCTCGCTGTGTCTCTGTCTCTCTTTCTGTCTGTCTCTCTTTCTGTCTGTCTCTCTTTCTGGCTGTCTCTCTTTCTGGCTGTCTCTCTTTCTGGCTGTCTCTCTTTCTGGCTGTCTCTCTTTCTGTCTGTCTCTCTTTCTGTCTGTCTCTCTTTCTGTCTGTCTCTCTTTCTGTCTGTCTCTCTTTCTGTCTGTCTCTCTTTCTGTCTGTCTCTCTTTCTGGCTGTCTCTCTTTCTGGCTGTCTCTCTTTCTGGCTGTCTCTCTTTCTGACTGTCTCTCTTTCTGGCTGTCTCTCTTTCTCTGGCTGTCTCTCTTTCTGGCTGTCTCTCTTTCTGGCTGTCTCTCTTTCTGGCTGTCTCTCTTTCTGGCTGTCTCTCTTTCTGGCTGTCTCTCTCTTTCTGGCTGTCTCTCTTTCTGGCTGTCTCTCTTTCTGGCTGTCTCTTTCTGGCTGTCTCTCTTTCTGGCTGTCTTTCTGGCTGTCTCTCTTTCTGGCTGTCTCTCTTTCTGGCTGTCTCTCTTTCTGGCTGTCTCTCTTTCTGGCTGTCCATCTCTCTCACTGTGTGTGTGTGTGTCCATCTCTCTCACTGTGTGTGTGTGTGTCCATCTCTCTCACTGTGTGTGTGTGTCCATCTCTCTCACTGTGTGTGTGTGTGTGTGTGTCCATCTCTCTCACTGTGTGTGTGTGTGTGTGTGTCCATCTCTCTCACTGTGTGTGTGTGTCCATCTCTCACCGTGTGTGTGTGTGTCCATCTCTCTCACTGTGTGTGTGTCCATCTCTCTCACTGTGTGTGTGTGTGTCCATCTCTCTCACTGTGTGTGTGTGTGTGTCCATCTCTCTCACTGTGTGTGTGTGTGTCCATCTCTCTCACTGTGTGTGTGTGTGTCCATCTCTCACTGTGTGTGTGTGTGTCCATCTCTCTCACTGTGTGTGTGTGTGTCCATCTCTCTCACTGTGTGTGTGTGTGTCCATCTCTCTCACTGTGTGTGTGTGTGTCCATCTCTCTCACTGTGTGTGTGTGTGTCCATCTCTCTCTCACTGTGTGTGTGTGTGTCCATCTCTCTCACTGTGTGTGTGTGTCCATCTCTCTCACTGTGTGTGTGTGTGTCCATCTCTCACTGTGTGTGTGTGTGTCCATCTCTCTCACTGTGTGTGTGTGTGTGTCCATCTCTCACTGTGTGTGTGTGTGTGTCCATCTCTCTCTCACTGTGTGTGTGTGTGTGTCCATCTCTCTCACTGTGTGTGTGTGTGTGTGTCCATCTCTCTCACTGTGTGTGTGTGTGTCCATCTCTCTCACTGTGTGTGTGTGTGTGTCCATCTCTCTCACTGTGTGTGTGTGTGTCCATCTCTCTCACTGTGTGTGTGTGTGTCCATCTCTCTCACTGTGTGTGTGTGTGTGTGTGTGTCCATCTCTCTCACTGTGTGTGTGTGTGTGTGTGTCCATCTCTCTCACTGTGTGTGTGTGTGCATCTCTCTCACTGTGTGTGTGTGTGTGTGTCCATCTCTCTCACTGTGTGTGTGTGTGTGTGTGTCCATCTCTCTCACTGTGTGTGTGTGTGTGTCCATCTCTCTCACTGTGTGTGTGTGTCCATCTCTCTCACTGTGTGTGTGTGTGTCCATCTCTCACTGTGTGTGTGTGTGCATCTCTCTCACTGTGTGTGTGTGTGCATCTCTCTCACTGTGTGTGTGTGTGTCCATCTCTCTCACTGTGTGTGTGTGTGTGTGTCCATCTCTCTCTCACTGTGTGTGTGTGTGTGTGTCCATCTCTCTCACTGTGTGTGTGTGTGTGTCCATCTCTCTCACTGTGTGTGTGTGTGTGTCCATCTCTCTCACTGTGTGTGTGTGTCCATCTCTCTCACTGTGTGTGTGTGTAACCATCTCTCTCTCACTGTGTGTGTGTGTCCATCTTCTCACTGTGTGTGTGTGTGTCCATCTCTCTCACTGTGTGTGTGTGTCCATCCCTCTCACTGTGTGTGTGTGTGTCCATCTCTCTCACTGTGTGTGTGTGTGTCCATCTCTCTCACTGTGTGTGTGTGTGTCCATTCTCTCTCACTGTGTGTGTGTGTGTCCATCTCTCTCACTGTGTGTGTGTGTGTCCATCTTCTCACTGTGTGAGTGTGTGTCCATCTCTCTCACTGTGTGTGTGTGTGTCCATCTCTCTCACTGTGTGTGTGTGTGTCCATCTCTCTCACTGTGTGTGTGTGTGTCCATCTCTCTCACTGTGTGTGTGTGTCCATCTCTCTCACTGTGTGTGTGTGTGTCCATCTCTCTCACTGTGTGTGTGTGTGTGTCCATCTCTCTCACTGTGTGTGTGTGTGTGTGTCCATCTCTCTCTCACTGTGTGTGTGTGTGTCCATCTCTCTCACTGTGTGTGTGTGTGTGTCCATCTCTCACTGTGTGTGTGTGTCCATCTATCTCACTGTGTGTGTGTGTCCATCTATCTCACTGTGTGTGTGTGTGTCCATCTATCTCACTGTGTGTGTGTGTGTGTGTTCATCTATCTCACTGTGTGTGTGTGTGTGTTCATCTATCTCACTGTGTGTGTGTGTGTTCATCTATCTCACTGTGTGTGTGTGTGTTCATCCATCTCACTGTGTGTGTGTGTTCATCTATCTCACTGTGTGTGTGTGTGTGTTCATCTATCTCACTGTGTGTGTGTGTGTGTGTCTATCTATCTCACTGTGTGTGTGTGTGTGTGTGTTCATCTATCTCACTGTGTGTGTGTGTGTGTCTACCTATCTCACTGTGTGTGTGTGTGTGTGTTCATCTATCTCACTGTGTGTGTGTGTGTGTGTTCATCTATCTCACTGTGTGTGTGTGTGTGTCTATCTATCTCACTGTGTGTGTGTGTGTGTGTGTGTGTTCATCTATCTCACTGTGTGTGTGTGTGTGTGTCCACCCATCTCACTGTGTGTGTGTGTGTCCATCTCTCTCACTGTGTGTGTGTGTGTGTCCATCTCTCTCACTGTGTGTGTGTGTGTGTCCATCTCTCCTTGCACTGTGTGTGTGTGTGTGTGTCCATCTCTCTCACCGTGTGTGTGTGTGTCCATCTCTCTCACTGTGTGTGTGTGTGTGTCCATCTCTCACTGTGTGTGTGTGTGTGTGTGTGTCCATCTCTCTCACTGTGTGTGTGTGTGTCCATCTCTCTCACTGTGTGTGTGTGTCCATCTCTCTCACTGTGTGTGTGTGTGTGTCCATCTCTCTCACTGTGTGTGTGTGTGCATCTCTCTCACTGTGTGTGTGTGTGCATCTCTCTCACTGTGTGTGTGTGTGTCCATCTCTCTCACTGTGTGTGTGTGTGTGTGTGTCCATCTCTCTCACTGTGTGTGTGTGTGTGTGTCCATCTCTCTCACTGTGTGTGTGTGTGTGTCCATCTCTCTCACTGTGTGTGTGTGTGTCCATCTCTCTCACTGTGTGTGTGTGTCCATCTCTCTCACTGTGTGTGTGTGTCCATCTCTCTCACTGTGTGTGTGTGTCCATCTCTCTCACTGTGTGTGTGTGTCCATCTCTCTCACTGTGTGTGTGTGTCCATCCCTCTCACTGTGTGTGTGTGTGTCCATCTCTCTCACTGTGTGTGTGTGTGTCCATCTCTCTCACTGTGTGTGTGTGTGTCCATCTCTCTCACTGTGTGTGTGTGTGTCCATCTCTCTCACTGTGTGTGTGTCCATCTCTCTCACTGTGTGAGTGTGTGTCCATCTCTCTCACTGTGTGTGTGTGTGTCCATCTCTCTCACTGGGTGTGTGTGTGTGTCCATCTCTCTCACTGTGTGTGTGTGTCCATCTCTCTCACTGTGTGTGTGTGTGTCCATCTCTCTCACTGTGTGTGTGTGTGTGTCCATCTCTCTCACTGTGTGTGTGTGTGTGTCCATCTCTCTCTCACTGTGTGTGTGTGTGTGTCCATCTCTCTCACTGTGTGTGTGTGTCCATCTATCTCACTGTGTGTGTGTGTGTCCATCTATCTCACTGTGTGTGTGTGTCCATCTATCTGTCTGTGTGTGTGTCCGTCCTATCTCACTGTGTGTGTGTGTGTGTGTTCATCTATCTCACTGTGTGTGTGTGTGTCTATCTATCTCACTGTGTGTGTGTGTGTTCATCTATCCTTGTGTGTGTGTGTGTCTATCTATCTCACTGTGTGTGTGTGTGTTCATCTATCTCACTGTGTGTGTGTGTGTGTTCATCTATCTCACTGTGTGTGTGTGTGTGTGTGTTCATCTATCTCACTGTGTGTGTGTGTGTTCATCTATCTCACTGTGTGTGTGTGTCTCCATCTATCTCACTGTGTGTGTGTGTGTGTGTTCATCTATCTCACTGTGTGTGTGTGTGTGTGTTCATCTATCTCACTGTGTGTGTGTGTGTGTTCATCTATCTCACTGTGTGTGTGTGTGTGTGTTCATCTATCTCACTGTGTGTGTGTGTGTGTTCATCTATCTCACTGTGTGTGTGTGTGTGTGTGTCTATCATCTCACTGTGTGTGTGTGTGTGTGTTCATCTATCTCACTGTGTGTGTGTGTGTGTGTTCATCTATCTCACTGTGTGTGTGTGTGTGTGTTCATCTATCTCACTGTGTGTGTGTGTGTGTGTCTATCTATCTCACTGTGTGTGTGTGTGTGTTCATCTATCTCACTGTGTGTGTGTGTGTGTGTTCATCTATCTCACTGTGTGTGTGTGTGTGTGTTCACCATCTCAGCCGTGTGTGTGTGTGTGTTCATCTATCTCACTGTGTGTGTGTGTGTGTGTTCATCTATCTCACTGTGTGTGTGTGTGTTCATCTATCTCACTGTGTGTGTGTGTGTGTGTGTCTTTCTCTCTCACTGTGTGTGTGTGTCTTTCTCTCTCACTGTGTGTGTGTGTCTTTCTCTCACTGTGTGTGTGTGTGTGTGTCTTTCTCTCTCACTGTGTGTCTTTCTCTCTCTCACTGTGTGTGTGTGTCTTTCTCTCTCACTGTGTGTGTGTGTCTTTCTCTCACTGTGTGTGTGTGTGTCTTTCTCTCACTGTGTGTGTGTGTGTCTTTCTCTGTCTGTGTGTGTGTGTCTTTCTCACTGTGTGTGTGTGTGTCTTTCTCTCACTGTGTGTGTGTGTGTCTTTCTCTCTCACTGTGTGTGTGTGTGTCTTTCTCTCTCACTGTGTGTGTGTGTGTCTTTCTCTCTCACTGTGTGTGTGTGTGTCTTTCTCTCACTGTGTGTGTGTGTCTTTCTCTCACTGTGTGTGTGTGTGTCTTTCTCTCTCACTGTGTGTGTGTGTGTCTTTCTCTCTCACTGTGTGTGTGTGTCTTTCTCTCTCACTGTGTGTGTGTGTCTTTCTCTCTCACTGTGTGTGTGTCTTTCTCTCTCACTGTGTGTGTGTGTCTTTCTCTCTCACTGTGTGTGTGTGTGTCTTTCTCTCTCACTGTGTGTGTGTGTGTCTTTCTCTCTCACTGTGTGTGTGTGTGTCTTTCTCTCACTGTGTGTGTGTGTGTGTCTTTCTCTCACTGTGTGTGTGTGTGTCTTTCTCTCACTGTGTGTGTGTGTGTCTTTCTCTCACTGTGTGTGTGTGTCTTTCTCTCTCACTGTGTGTGTGTGTGTGTCTTTCTCTCTCACTGTGTGTGTGTGTGTCTTTCTCTCTCACTGTGTGTGTGTGTCTTTCTCTCTCACTGTGAGTCTTACATTCTCTAAGACGACTTTCTCATTGTGTGCTTAACGAATATCACCAATCTCTTTCTGATTCTAAGTAAAATTTGTCATTTTGTTTCCAATTTTTTAAAACTTTCTCACGGATGACATGCTCTGTCCATGGTATTCTCTGTAGAACCTTATCTTTGTTGTCCCAAATCTTTCAGCTATGAAGAAATTGTCCAGCCCTCACTGCTATATAGGAGGATTGATATTAAATAGTTCTTCACTCTTTTCTTTGTTTCTAATGAGTTTTTGGTTTTTAAATAATTTTAGCCATTGGAAAGCGTCTTTCGCTTCTTAAGACACCCTCAATTTTTCACTGTCAAAATTTCCGTCTCCATTGGTGAAGATATTACTATTGATTCGAAGTTTCATTCGTCCTGTCGTGAAGTGTCTGTTCAGTTTCTAACAGACATAGCCTCCGGCAATGGTGTGTTTTTCTTTTCATTCTTTCTAGTCTGACGACGCTTTTCATTAAAGATGTCTTTATAAACCAATAGCAGCAAGATTATGACTGTAAATTTTAAATCATCCGCATAATTATATTTAAATGATGAAAATAATTCTCATTACAAAAGTTTAAGGCTGTGTTTCTCAATGTGGATGGTGGTTTATGGCTATATCACGTTGAAATACCGGTTCCCGTACAATCACTGAAGTTAAGCAACATCGAGCCTGGTTAGTATTTAGATACTGTTATACTGGTTTTGGTGACAACTAAGATTAAGTGATAGCATATTCTTGGAGGTCCAAGGACCCCCGGAAAGAAATGAATAATATTTTACTGACGGAGAGGAAGACCAAATTCTGGCCGCGAATTCGGTCGATTGATAAGGATTAACTTTTAAAAGCAGATAATTTCTAAAAAAAACAAAAGGAAAAGAATGTTAAACTTTTTCGTCAACTTTTTTTTTGTTAAACTTTTTCGTTAACTTTTCGTCTGCCAAAACGAAATAAAACGTCTCAAATCAAAGGGTTATTACCTTTTTTGTCACTTACTGGCCAAAGGTTTGACGAGAAAAAGAAGATACGAAAATGAACACACACAAACGCACAAGAAATAATTTTGAGTGATAATTAAAGTTTGGTCTAAACCACGCCTAACCCCTGGGGCACAGGTTCTATCAGGTGATCAAACAGGAAAGAGCCCAGGTAGAGTTTCAGGGAAGGTGAAGAACGTTCCACGCTTCTCGGGCCGTGATGGTTAGTGGCTCTCACACAAAGTAGAAAAGAGACGGGTGTGACCACGTGACCAAAAGAAGGCCCAGGTAGAATTCCAAGAAGAGGGGGAGCGATTTGGTTGTTTCCAGAGCACATCATGCCCCATCCAGCCCTTGCGTAGGGGTCCTTAAAAAGCAGAACGCAAAGAAGATAGATAGTGATAGATGGAGAGAGAACCACCGCTTCACCTGATCTAATGTGATTCGTAGCCCCGAAGAAAAACCTCACTTAAAGCCTTGTTCCAGAAGTCTCATTCAAAACCATGACTCGTTTAAAAATAAAGTTTATTTTTAAACGAGTTCCATCTTCCCCCTGTATTGTAATCATCCATTGTTTTTGTCCTCTATTTTTGACCCTTTGTAATAAAGACAACGTAGCCCTTGACAAGTGTTGGCCGAAAGGTTCCTCGCGTTGGGATAATTATGACGTCTATCGTGTTTAACCTATTCTGCGGGTATAAATGTTTGTTTATATATATATATATATATATATATATATATATATACACACACACAAAAGAAAAAACTCTTTATAACGTGAACACAGTAATACATATATAATATGAACATTCACATGAAACTACAATGGCTTATACAAGAAATATATCAAAGACACAAAATACAAAAAGACAGAAATGATAATCATTCACATATAAAAAATGATGTAATCTTACGTAATCAAAAATAAAAATGATGCCATAAAACCTGACCTTTACTCATTATTATCAACTTCGTCTCTATCATAGTTCAAGTTTTAGATTTCTATGTTTTCATTGGTAGTGTAGATTTCACATTCTATAACATTGTTTAAATTTTTAAATTCTATTGTTGGCTGTGAATGAAAGTTTTGAAGCTTTTATTAGTCTTTCTGGTAACATCGTTGGTGATGCCTTTTTATTGAAGAAGTCATTGGCAGAACATTTCTGTCTTTGCTTTTAATAGTTGTTGTCCCTTTTTACAATCATTAGATTGTTTCATAAATTTTATCTGATATTGCATGTTAAAATAATTTTCGGGGGATATTTAAATCGAAATTAGTTGCAATTTATTTCTCTCCTAAAACTACATTCATTGGGCGGGGGGAGAGATTAATTTTGATAATTATCAGTTTTGATACACAGAAAAATTGATAAAACATCCAATAAAAACAAACTCGCTCTAAATTGTGAATTTTATTTCAAATTCTGTTTGGAGAAATGGACTTTGTGTAGTTGACGAGAGTAACATAGCATTTTGGCTAAACTGATGTCCTTCTTCTCAGTATAATAATAATAATATGTGAAAGGAAGTGCAGACTGGTTTGCTGGCTGGATATAAAGTCAGTGAGAAAAGGATTGGAAGACAGGTTGGGTTGTAAAAATGAAAATGAAAATTTATGTAAAAAATATAAAAAAAAAGTTAAAAACGAATATAGCAAAAAAAAATATGCGCATTCCTTAACGACTTTTCTGCATCTGAAAGTAATTGATTGGGATTTACACCAATATATGTACAGGCAGCAAAGATTGAAAGGGATAAGGAAGAAAACTGGAAGATACAGTCGAACGGCAAAAGCAGAGATATGAAAAGATATGAAATAACCAATAATCTTAGTGGAATTTCCATGAGTCCATTTGTCAAATCCTTTCCGAATTTCTTTTCATTGTACACGAGAGTGTAGTTAAAGAAAACCTCAACTTTTCAAAGTGACTGTGAGTTTAATGCCCATTTCCAAGTGCTTCATTTATCATTTTGACATTTAAATATAATTAAAATTCCTTTCAATAAAAGGTTTAGTGTCCACTTCCGTCTCGTAATTCTGTCTGAATTTCTGAAATGAGAATTATTTCCATGCTGACTGTTGTCCTCATCTTTATTTTTAACACTTCGTTTGGGGAGAATAATGGATTAGTTCGTAATTTTCGTGATAGTTGTGAGTTAAATACATAGAATGTCAGTGTGTACTTGGTGGAAACTGGGTGAGCAATACTAAATAACGAGACGAGATGTCCCTAGACATAGGCCGTGAAACGATAAAAATATACCACGGTAAGTTAAATAAAGGGTTAAGTTCGAAATTTTTTGAAGGCTACCAAGATCGACAAACACCCGATAATCTTGGGTATGACGATAGACGACACCCGGCAGCAAGGCCTTTGATCGGGAGAGTAGAGGTTTTCAGGAGCGTGCAATCACATTTTCATTGCTGTTTCTCCCTAGTCCACCCTGATTTGGTGGTGGGAGAACCAGTTAGGGTCCCAGCTATGGGCAATTAGTGACCCCCCTCAACAAAAAGAAAACCCCATGTAAGTATAAAAGTAATTATAAATAATAAAAAAAATACCAAAATATCTATTTAAATACTGAAATTACCAACAATCAACCAATTATCATAAAAGAACTCTTTCATAACATTAATGTATATAATATCCAACAACTTTAGGAAAGCCAACCGTATTCAAAGATATAACTCCAACACAACAAAAATTAACATCACTGCCTAATTGTGTTGACATGTATTTGCACAGAAAATGAGTATCGTCTGCCATTTATTCAATTGTGTGAAGCAGAATAACTCTTACTTCAATTCTCCCAAGAATTTCGGCGTTAAATGACCCATGTTGATAAACGCCTAATGAATACTAAAGAGTACAGCGTCCAAAATACTGTGATAATTCTAAGAAAGACAGGACAATAGTCTACATGGAAATAATGCTCGTAAGTCTTTGTTGATTTTTCAGTTTTGACTGACTATTTTTTGGGGGGGACTGGATGCAGTTTCTTTTTATTATTTAGTCATTTTTTTTCTGTGTTCCTATTGGATGCACAAATTCAATATTTAAACAAAAGTCGCTTATCCATTCAGGCAAATGCATTAATGGCCAGAAATAGCAGTGGGCATCATAACCAACTAAGTACCTGTACTTTGGGTACTTTGCTGTGATGGCGTGTACATGAGTGTTTACAACTTTGTGAAACTGTGTGCTGGCAAATCCCATCAATTTTACAACCCAAGTAACTGGAAAAAAAAAAACAATGAAATTAAAAATATTAAATATGTTAATGATCAAAAATAAGATTTTATTAGCTTATTTTATAATTTCAGGAAAAAAAAACAGTTCAACAAAAACCACAAAACAAAAGTATAAAAATGAGATTTTAAAAACTGCCTTTTAAAAATATCAATGAAAATATTGAGTAATTTTTTTTTTTTAATTTCAAATCTTGAATCGGGTTTTTACTTTTTGATCAACGTTAAAAAATAGGTGTTGATTTAATAATATAGAAAAGTGTACTGTGGAGATTTTTTTTTTTTTTTTTACCTAGTCCATTTCTCAAAGTCTGAATAATATATATATATATATATATATATATATAGCCATCTGCAGACAAATCTGTTTCGCTGTATCACAGCTCATCAGTACGGTTAGACATCCGATTGCTTTTACCCAGGATAGAAACCCGACAGAATTGGCGTCAGTCGGCGATTCTACCCTTGAGCTATGGGCGCTCGGTAGCAGGAGGCAGACTTTTAGCGTATGATGTATCATGCGCCAGTAGTTAGTGCGTTAATTCATTACTGAATGAGCGATGCGTAGATGCTAGAGTAGCTACTGTTTTTTCAAAGTCTACCATTCTTCCAGAGTGCTCAATCAGGGTATATATATATATATATATATATATATATATATATAAAACTCGATTTGCTGAGAACTTCTCAGCGCCCCCTTGAAGTAACAGAGGTAGTGATACTCTCCTCATTGGATGGGGTCAGCTTTCAAGCCCAAATAATAGTTTTTTTTAATTACATATTTTTCAAATATACAGTTTCTACTCAGTTGTACAACTGGCAAAATTGAGTATTGCTACCAATACTCATTTAGACGGCTTTCTGGCGGAGTGTTACATGCTCCATCCTGCAGTTCTTTTCCCCCACAGACACTATTTTACAAGACTGTTGCTACTCTATCGCTATTTCTATGGCAAATATTCAGACGAATTCTTTCGTTCCACTGATTCCGACCATGACAGATCAAACGTGCGCTGCACGTTCTCATTAAAGCCACGGTATTTGCTTCTGTATTCCAATTGCAAGAAATAAATTCTATTCAGAGCTTTCTCCAAGAACCGTGACTCTGTAGGATAAACTTCCGCGTAGATACAATCAAGTGTAACCAAATGTTACCTATCCTGTATATCAGGATAATTTTCACGTTTTCCTTTAAATGTTATTCGTATCCTGCACCTTATCCTGTAACATTTCCAAGAGTGGCTCTTATTGAGTAAACTCTAATGTAAAAAATCTTAAAGTCTGAGTTAGTATCATACCATACTTGGCTAAATTTAGCAAAAAGGATCGTAGGAGGAGGTTACATGTGATTTTTACAGCGACGAATATGCAGACATAAATATTTTAACTGTGATTTCAAAACTGTGACACTAAAGACGAAATACAAATGCGAAATTTACTTAAAAACAAACGTCTAAACACATTTGTGTCTTTTCAGCATTTACTTAGGGGAAAAGTGGAATTAGATAGTTGCAGGTGTTTGCTTCAACTTACTACAATCTACTCATATTTTGTCCATATCAGACTCTCTCTCCCTCCTCATCCCATCCTCCTCCCCCGCACCACCCCTCTCCCCCTCTTTGCCTCTTTGTCGCTCACTCTACGTCTTTGTATTTCTCATTGTCCCTTTCTGTCTTTGTCTCACTCTCTCTGTCTTTGTCTCACTCTCTCTGTCTTTGTCTCACTCTCTCTGTCTTTGTCTCCCTCTCTCTGTCTTTGTCTCACTCTCTCTGTCTTTGTCTCACTCTCTCTGTCTTTGTCTCACTCTCTCTGTCTTTGTCTCACTCTCTCTGTCTTTGTCTCACTCTCTCTGTCTCACTTTCTATCACTCTCTCTGTCTCACTTCTATCCTCTCTCTGTCTCCCTTCTATCTTCTCTCTCTGTCTCACCTTCTATCCTCTCTCTGTCTCACCTTCTATCCTCTCTCTGTCTCACCTTCTCTATCCTCTCTCTGTCTCTGTCTATCCTCTCTCTGTCTCACCTTCTATCCTCTCTCTGTCTCACCTTCTATCTCTCTCTGTCTCACCTTCTATCCTCTCTCTGTCTCACCTTCTCTCCTCTCTCTGTCTCACCTTCTATCCTCTCTCTGTCTCACCTTCTATCCTCTCTCTGTCTCACCTTCTATCCTCTCTCTGTCTCACTTTCTGTCTCACTTTCTGTCTCTCTCTGTCTCTCTGTCTGTCTCTTTCTGTCTCTCTGTCTGTCTCTCTCTGTCTCTCTGTCTGTCTCTCTCTGTCTCTCTCTGTCTCTCATTTTCTCTGTCTCTCATTTTTCTCTGTCTCTCATTTTTCTCTGTCTCTCATTTTTCTCTGTCTCTCATTTTCTCTGTCTCTCCATTTTTTACTCTGTCTCTCATTTTTTCTCTGTCTCTCATTTTTTCTCTGTCTCTCATTTTTCTCTGTCTCATTTTTTCTCTGTCTCATTTTTCTCTGTCTCTCATTTTCTCTGTCTCTCATTTTTTCTCTGTTTCTCATTTTTCTCTGTCTCTCATTTTTCTCTGTCTCTCATTTTTTCTCTGTCTCTCATTTTTTTCTCTGTCTCTCATTTTTCTCTGTCTCTCATTTTTCTCTGTCTCTCATTTTCTCTGTCTCTCATTTTTTCTCTGTCTCTCATTTTTCTCTGTCTCTCATTTTCTCTGTCTCTCATTTTTCTCTGTCTCTCATTTTTTCTCTGTCTCTCATTTTTCTCTGTCTCTCATTTTTTCTCTGTCTCTCATTTTTTTTCTCTGTCTCTCATTTTTCTCTGTCTCTCATTTTTTCTCTGTCTCTCATTTTTTCTCTGTCTCATTTTTTCTCTGTCTCTCATTTTTTCTCTGTCTCTCATTTTTCTCTGTCTCTCATTTTCTCTGTCTCTCATTTTTTCTCTGTCTCTCATTTTTTTCTCTGTCTCTCATTTTTCTCTGTCTCTCATTTTTTCTCTGTCTCTCATTTTCTCTGTCTCTCATTTTTTTCTCTGTCTCTCATTTTCTCTGTCTCTCATTTTTTTCTCTGTCTCTCATTTCTCTCTCTGTCTCTCATTTCTCTCTCTGTCTCTCATTTCTCTCTCTGTCTCTCATTTCTCTCTCTGTCTCTCATTTCTCTCTCTGTCTCTCATTTCTCTCTCTGTCTCTCATTTCTCTCTCTGTCTCTCATTTCTCTCTCTGTCTCTCATTTCTCTCTCTGTCTCTCATTTCTCTCTGTCTCTCATTTCTCTCTCTGTCTCTCATTTCTCTCTCTGTCTCTCATTTTCTCTCTCTGTCTCTCATTTCTCTCTCTGTCTCTCATTTCTCTCTCTCTGTCTGTTTCTCTCTCTCTGTCTCTCTCATTTTTCTCTCTCTCTCTCTCTCATTTTCTCTCTCTCTCTCTCTCTCATTTTTCTCTCTCTCTCTCTCTCTCATTTTTTCTCTCTCTCTCTCTCTCTCATTTTTCTCTCTCTCTCTCTCTCTCATTTTTTCTCTCTCTCTCTCTCTCTCATTTTCTCTCTCTCTCTCTCTCTCATTTTCTCTCTCTCTCTCTCTCTCTCATTTTTTCTCTCTCTCTCTCTCTCTCTGTTTTCTCTCTCTCTCTCTCTCTCATTTTTTCTCTCTCTCTCTCTCTCTCATTTTTTCTCTCTCTCTCTCTCTCTCATTTTTCTCTCTCTCTCTCTCTCTCATTTTTTCTCTCTCTCTCTCTCTCATTTTTCTCTCTCTCTCATTTTTTCTCTCTCTCTCATTTTCTCTCTCTCTCTTTTTCTCTCTCTCTCTTTTTCTCTCTCTCTCTCTTTTTCTCTCTCTCTGTCTCTTTGTCTCACTCTCTCTCTGTCTCTTTGTCTCCTCTCTCTCTGTTTGTCTCTTTGTCTCACTCTATCTCTGTTTGTCTCTTTGTCTCACTCTATCTCTGTTTGTCTCTTTGTCTCACTCTATCTCTGTTTGTCTCTTTGTCTCACTCTCTATCTCTGTTTGTCTCTTTGTCTCACTCTATCTCTGTTTGTCTCTTTGTCTTTATCTCTCTGTTTGTCTCTTTGTCTCACTCTATCTCTGTTTGTCTCTTTGTCTCACTCTATCTCTGTTTGTCTCTTTGTCTCACTCTATCTCTGTTTGTCTCTTTGTCTCACTCTATCTCTGTTTGTCTCTTTGTCTCACTCTATCTCTGTTTGTCTCTTTGTCTCACTCTATCTCTGTTTGTCTCTTTGTCTCACTCTATCTCTGTTTGTCTCTTTGTCTCACTCTATCTCTGTTTGTCTCTTTGTCTCACTCTATCTCTGTTTGTCTCTTTGTCTCACTCTCTATCTCTGTTTGTCTCTGTCTCACTCTATCTCTGTTTGTCTCTTTGTCTCACTCTATCTCTGTTTGTCTCTTTGTCTCACTCTATCTCTGTTTGTCTCTTTGTCTCACTCTATCTCTGTTTGTCTCTTTGTCTCACTCTATCTCTGTTTGTCTCTTTGTCTCACTCTATCTCTGTTTGTCTCTTTGTCTCACTCTATCTGTTTGTCTCTTTTGTCTCACTCTATCTCTGTTTGTCTCTTTGTCTCTCACTCTATCTCTGTTTGTCTCTTTGTCTCACTCTATCTCTGTTTGTCTCTTTGTCTCACTCTATCTCTGTTTGTCTCTTTTGTCTCACTCTATCTCTGTTTGTCTCTTTGTCTCTACGTGTCACTCTATATCTGTCTGTCTCACTATCTTTCAACAACTGAATATCATATTCAATCAGCTCTCTCGGTCTGCTTTCTAGTCTTGAGAAATATCTCGTCTCCATTAATTTTATCTCCTACTTGATCTTGTGTCGCTTGCCTGTTTCTTTCATATTACTCAACTTATTCTTTGAACGTACAACTACCATGAAACCAAAAATATCTATACTAATGCTTTAAAACAGGAAGTCGTGTGTTTCTTTAACAATCCAGTGGTACAATGTCTTTTACTCATGTAGTGAAATAAGTTTGGTTAAAATGTAAAGGTTACTTGAAAGTTGAGGGTTTAAGTTGAAATGTAGGGAGTATACAACCCAGAAGAACCTTTTTGAATAGGGAGGAGTATAATTTCTACATTAGGCACAATTTTGATTTTTTTTTTAGCCTGATATAAACTGGTAAATGATCTTTGAGCTAAAATTATTAAAGCACTCTCTCGCTAAAGATCCCTACGTCTGCAAAGCATTTTTTATCGCTATGATCCCTTTCCTGCATTAGCTTTTAATATTTTGTTTGAAGTTTGATAATTTTCACTGTGCATTTAGGTTTCGATGGTTTTGTTTAATAAATTCGATGAGCCAGCCAGAACTTGTAATATATTTACATATTAGTTTCCAATTAATATCTGTGAATGTTTTGAATATTGACTGACACTCTATCACTCAATCTTACATTCAATGTAAAGGGCAGTTGAGACGGATTCATTTAATAAATCTTACGTAAAATCATAACCAATTAGTTTATACGTATTTAAAATGGTGATCGTCCCATATTTACCTACACTCAAGTTTATTAATATTTATTTTTATTGCTTGTATCTGTCGACGTAAATTGGTGACTTTAATTGCGTCTGTAGTATAAAAGAAAATTATACTTCTTATCAATTGGCTTTCATTCAAGACAGTTAACTATAGACATTGTTATGATTATTTGCAAAGCGTAAAGATTTCTTCAAATGTACAAAGGCTTAGTTCCAAATTTTCTTCCTTAAGTCTTCGCAAACTTTAAGGAACTGAACAAATTTTAAAATGAGTGACTACTCATTAAAAAAAAATTTAGTTTGAAGCAAAATGGATGATGATCGATCAATAATTCCAAGTGCTTACTACTTTTGTACATTGCGAGTTCAATACTCAATTATTGAATCTCAATACTGAAATAAATGTCTTATTCAGCCTTTTTTTTTACTGTACAAACAAATTAGTACATTATAATCTTTTTTTTTTTTTTTTATTGAAAACAGGCTTAGCTTTTAAGTCAGGAAGTTGTCTGAAATTTATTGAAACATGTGTTCTGGAAAGTTTTGCTAAAATAAATGGAAGAACGAAAACAAACATGCAAATGTAGTCAATGCATCTTTTTTATTACTATCAAGTAATCTGTCTTTTGGCGGATGTGCGTTGTGGTAGAGTAGATTTCGGTTCGGAACGAAAAAATTGGAGAGCAGAGTTCGAATACTAGTTGAATTCGTTGCATTCACATCCGCACAAATACCCTTGGGAAAGGCATGAATTTTTCGCTTCTCCCTCCATGTGTTAAATAGCAGGACAACCAGTCTGCCGAAGAAAGTAACGGCAACCTACTGAGGGAAAATCTTCTGCCCTGTCAATCATATCTATTTCGAGACATGATCGCCCAAGCGTGTATTACGTATGGCACTTAACTGACTGAACCTGTTTTCTGCTGATAGAATAAGCGCAGCTTCAAGTAAATATCTGATGTAAGTTAGTCATTTAAAACACCAGAGGGCTTACGGCCTATCACGTTGAATACACTGGTTCTTGCTTGATCACCGAAGTTAAGCAACGTTGAGCCTGGTCAGATTTTAGATGGTTGACCTCTTGGGAATACCAGGTGCTGTAAGCGTATAGTGACGGATGTGCGTTGTGGTGCAGTTGATATCGGCTCGGAAAGATAAATCGGTGAGCCGAGTTTGAATTCCAGTTGAATACCCTGTATTCACTTAAGCACTGGTACCCTTGGGAAAGGTATTAATCCGTCCCTTCCCTCCAGTTATGGGTTAAATAACAGGGTAGGACTTGGAGACCCTGCCCTTAAAAACAAATCCCAATGAATCTTGATACTCGAAAAGAAAACTGTATTACTAGACACAAAAACTTATATAAACAATAATAAATTGTTGAAAGAAAAAAGTATTCCGAGCAATAAATAAAGTTTAGGTGGCAATAAATGACCCGCCGAGGTTGCTTTGCCATAAAAACAAAACAACCAACCAACAGAACACCAGAATTGAATGAGAAATGATATTACGATTGTATTTATAGCTGCATCGACATACACTTGACGCTTCAGGACGGGAGTGATCATGGCTCTCAAGTTTTCTTTGTAATTCTTAGCATTGCTTATATTTTTAATATCCTCCTTACTCCATCTTTCTAAATGTCAGTCAGTCAGTTAAATGCCATACGTGATACACGCTTGGGCGATCATGTCTCGAAAGAGACATGACTGACTGGGCAGAAGATTATCCCGCAGTAGGTTGCCATTGCTTTCTGCGGTAGACTGGTTGCCGACCAAGGCTATAGAACCCAATCTGTCCTGCTATTAACCCATAACTGGAAGGAAGAGACGGATTAATACCTTTCCCAAGGGTATTTGCGCGTAAGTGAATACAATGGATTCAACTGGAATTTGAACTCGGCTCCCCGGCTTCTCGTTCCGAGCCGATATCCACTGTACCACAAGCACATCCCGTACATTTTTAAAATCATGAACCTATTTGCTGTTATGCCTTCAGATTCTTGTGTGTTTACACTTAGCGCTTGAATCGTTCTTTAGGATAGTTGTTATTATTATAGCGGGGTATCTTATCTATTCCGTTTGTAGTGAAGGGTAGTTGTATATTGTTGCATGTTAACGGAATTTGGCCTTATGGTAGATATCCCACTATAAATCATAAAATGATTATAAAATCAAGAAAAGCAAATTGAGTTGAAAATAACATTTACATATACACATAGCAATTAATGGTTTACAATTAAAGCAATACTTGAAATAAAGGTCCAACGGAGGTTAGAATGTTCATGTCAAATAATGAACTGAAAGAGATTAAAGGCTTAAGAATGGGGGAGAGGAGGTATGTGAGGAATGTCTTTGAAGTCGCTCCTTAGGTCAGTAAGTACTTTTGAGACAGGAAATAAGTGATGATAGGTGAAGGGAGGCGAACGTAGTAGCCGCTTGACTTAGTCAAGGGGATATCAATTACTCTCGCCTGTCACCGTCAGTCTGTCTTCGAGTCAGTCTGCCTGTCTGCTGGGGTCTTGTCTGTATCCGCTTTTTATATCTGCTTTTTGGATCAAACAGCTCGTTTTGGGATTTCACACTTGTATTTGATTCTTGGCTTCCCATTGGCTGGTAAATAAAATTCGCGTAGGCTCGCGAAATGGAAATTTGATATTTGATTTTTATTTTTCAACTGGAACATCTGCGCGAATACACCCGTGCAGAGACGACTTTTGTTCATTTGCTTTCTAGTCGTTATAGAGCAAACATCTGGTCCCTCGCTTTTGCTCGGTATCACCACATTATAAGCAACTGATTTACTTTTCTCCCAAAGGAAGTAATTTAAGTGTGAAGATCTGGGTGTCCATTGCCATCTGAAATTCAAGAAAAACCCATTGCAAATTCCAATTCTGAAACCACAGATCTCTTCGATGGCGTAATATTATGCAATTCAATATATATGGAATTAAATACCATAGTGTTAAATACGCCCTGTGGGACCAGTTTTTTTTTAAACACTTTGTCTATACTACGCGTTTAATGAAGCAAAGAATACGCTGACTTCATCGACGGAATCGCAGGTAGATGCACGCAGTCTCAGGAATAATACCTATAATAAAACGTGTTTTGCAAACGGACAAGCTGCTGGCGGTAAAAAATGCTTTGCAATAAAATGCTTTAAATAATTTTAGTTAAAAAACTGTTCTTTAACGTTACAGTGGGTAATCTCTGCACGCATGCAAATGTACCCTTGCTGTGTCGAAACGCAAAAAAAAAAAACCCCAACAAAAAGAAAACGTACTTGCCGCCCAACTCAATTTCGGTCTCTCTGATACGTATCGAATCTCACCACCTCACGCGGGACTACCACACCCTCTTCTAAAAAACCAGTTACACTTGCGTCCTTTTCTTTCTTTTTTTTTTCTTTAACGTGCTGGTAGCAGAGAGAGCATACCTTCTGTGTCTTCGAGGTAAGTCTATTTGTTGCCTTACTACTGCACTCTCCCGTGATCCTATGATCACACATGAAACACTCGCGGGGTGGTCTTTTGCACCGTTTGCTTCTTCGCGAGGATATAGTCACAGGGTCTCCATTAAAGGTGTTATCAGAAGAGGTATCGCCTGCATCTATGCTGAGTTCACCTGGCCTCTCTTCGACAGTTATAAGTCTTTCACTCTCTGAAGACACGTCAGAGCAGCTCGTCGGCGAGCCTGGTCCCACTAGCGGCCGCAGATCTTTCACATGGCGTGGCATTCCGTCGATCAACACTATCTGCGCATTGATAGTTCCGGTAACACGTCCAACTCCGTATTTGGTGGTACATCGTCCATGTGGGACCTTTACCAACACTCGGTCACCTGTTTTAAAAACAGTTTGCTGTTGGTCGGGCGCCCGAGCTGACATTCCATCAATTCCTTTCAGCCGTATGCAGCCCCGATAAACCATATTGGCTTGTGCTGTAGCGGAGGACACGTCATCCTTTGGTGTAACATTGTACCAGTATACTGCTTCTGATATCGGACATAGTTTTCTGGCAGCGATCCTTTTTACAGTTCTGTGGCATCGCTCGATAATGCCGTTGCCGGAGGGGACGTACGCACAGAGGAACCGGAGTTGGACTCCCCACTCGTTCAAGAAACCTCTGAATGAGCTGCCGCGAAAGGCAGTGTCATTGTCAGTCAAAATCTCAGCTAGTGGGCCCCGCTCACAGAACAGTGCTTTTAGCTGATTGACCACACTTGTCGCATCTTGCCGAGGAAGGCCGCGCCAGTGCATAGTCAACTGATCAATCTACTGACACTCTTTACATTCCCTGACGACGGTCTTTACAGCGACCTTGGACACGGCAGGGTCAATCTGTTTCACAAAATAGTGTGTCCGTCTCACTCCAGGATGACCGCTCTGTCGGTGTACATTCTTGATTTGGTTAGACCCAACTGAGCTCACGGATGCAGTGCAGGCTGCATAGGCTCAGTTTCTCTTAATTGCATCAAGCCACCCCTGAGGCACCCTCATCAGTCGATGTTTTTGGTTAGATGCAACCAGGAACACTCTCATTGATAAGGGGTAGTTTTTATTAACGTGTCAAGCCGTCGTCGAATGAGCATTTCACTTGTTGCTTTGGTTCGCACTCTGGCCCTACCCGTGAGGGTGTCTGAAATCTATTTATGGACACAAGCATAATCAGTGAACAAGTGCAAGGTGGTCGCCTTCCAGAGTATTGATAAATTTATTCCTTTGATAATGACATCAAATTCCGCGAGATTAATATGTTGGGAGTCCTTCTTTGTACGTAACCAGCAGGCATCCTTTACTACGGTCCTATCATATACCAACGACACGCGAGAGAGCTTGCGTCAACCCATACGCTAAAATTTTTCCATCAATGCACAATTATGTCACGCGCCGGGTCTTTGTGAACTTTGGTGCAATTATGGTGTTGAGAGGGGCATCGTCAACTTTGTTATCCAAACCAGCAGTAACTTCAGATACTCTCCGCTTAATAAAAGCTACGGTTACACGAAGCCAACCATCCACGGGATGGCGCCCAACCAACTTGCCACATAATAAAAATATGTTGCGTCGCGTGGCAACACGATGCATGTCTGGGATTTTGTTCCCTCTTCTCCAATACAGTGTGTTATTCTCACCCTAGACCTGTAAACCACGCACTCGTGCACCATCCTTAGCTTCTCCAGTTCTTTGCTCATTAGGCCGAAGCTGTCTAGATGCTTCTTCACACGTGCCGCGGGCACGACACTCTCATCCACATGCACATCATCAATATAGACAGATTTTGATTGCTGTATGTGTTCGTCTTTTGTCAGAATAGCATCAACAATTGCCTGCATGATGGACGGTGCCACATTGAGTCCAAACCCCATGCGGGTCAGGCAATACCTTCGTCCCCTAATTAGTACAGTTAAGTAGGGCCACAACGATTGGTACACATGTACCTGAAGGTATACCTTTTGAAGGTCTAACATTGACACATTTGATCCTGCTCATCACCATTCTCTCAACTTTTCGACGCATATATATGCACGGGCCGTAAACGGATCCACATGTTCATTCAAGTCTCTGTAATCGAACACGGGTCTTATTTTATCTTTATTGTGCTGAATGACTGCCATCAGTGGGATCAGACCCTCCGGGGGGGGCCCAATTTCTCTTCTGGGTAAGGAACCAACCATCCATTATTAATTCAGGTTTGTAGTTCTTTGTTATATTCTACGCGAGCTCTGGCAGGAATGTTGTACTCCGGCACCCGGTTGCGTAATTTTTCTGGTGGCTGACCACCAAACCACTTCCACGACACCGTCCAGGATTTGGTATTTCGATCAAACTCTGCGCAAAAATCAAATTGTTCCAATTCTATTGCCCACCTCAGAGAAATGTGCCTTGCCCTCCTCGTCGATTCGCATTTCCAGAAGGAGGTCGAATCCCAATGGCTTGCTGTTCATCACTAGCACGTCCGTCGTAAAGGGATTCCTGTCGGTCACTGCTAAGGTAATGTTTCCAATACCGTGGCTTAAAAGGCACTTCCCGCCTACTGTCAGGATAGTAGTGCGTTTCCATCTTGCGGGTCGACATAGCAATCCACTCACAACAGATGAGGAGCAGCCGGAGTCCACCAACGCTATTCGGTTTACTCCATTAATTTTTACCTTCATTACAGGGAGCATCTTGTCTAGTTGGTGTGGGGAGAGAGTAGTGCTGACCTCTTGCGCCTTGCTTCGTTACCCGGATACCTTGCTGCGGTGTGTCCTTGTTGCTGGCACCGATAGCAGCGTATCTTCGGGAGCGCTATTTTTGCTTTGTTCTCGGGCTGTCAGCAGTCTCCGGCAAAATGATTGGGTCCTCCACACTTGTAACACTGCACTACGACTGCGTCCTTCTGGTTGGGAGTTAAAGGTGAGTCTACAGGCACACGAGGAAGGACTCTGCGTCACCTGCTGCAGCAGCGTACACTTCCAACTTTTCTGTTTTGAGAGCTCGAGCCCTGGCCAGAATCTGCTCCAGTGTCATGTGATCCATCTTTGAAGACGCCCGTAATTGTCGTTTAACCGATTCCTATTTTAAAAAAAAAATTTCTACATGGCTCGAGAAAGGATGGTCCCCACTAATACTTACAGGCTTCATTCATATAGACACTTTAAACTATTAACCTGAGGAAACAGTTGCATACTGCTGAAAGTTCATATATTTTTGAACGAGTATGGCGCCATGTATGAGACTGATATGAAAGGAAGCTGTGTTGGGAGAAGTGAGGAGAAAAAGTTAGGGGAGAAAAGTGAGCGTGAAAGAGAAAAGGCTAGAGGCAAAAAAAAAAAAAAAGCCAGAGAAAAAATGAAAAGAAGTGTGTATATATGCGTGTGTGTGTATTGTCTGTGTGTATAAATATGCATGCATGCATCAATCATGAAGAGGGGAGAGATGAATAGATATGTTTGTGGGTTGGGCAGTGAGTTAAAAAAATGCGAAGTAGTTAGAAAGGAAAAGATGAAAAGGAATGCAGTAGAAATTATTTGTATATCAGTAATTATAAAGTTGTCAGAAAAGTTCATGAAGATTTTTAATGGTAATTAAGACATAAAACAAAATTACCCCATTAAATATTTATTCGACTTAATACGAACGATTTTGTTCCATTTTTTTTCCTTCAACTTAAAGATTCCGTCTTCCTAGAATTTCGGTGGTTTCTCGGCAAAGAGCTCATTAAAGTGTTTTTGTTTTTTACGTAATCCAAAGAATTTAAAGGATTTTATCATATAGATGGTTTTTCAGGGACCTGAGTAAATAAAAATTCGAAGGAATCATGTCTGGTGAATATGGCGAGTAATACATCCTAAGCTACAACATTTTTTGCCGGGTCACTAAAGTAACGTGAATGTCTGGTTGATGGAAAAGAATACCATTCCTGTTCGCCAATTCTGGACCCCAATTTATTTATTTATTTTTTTTTATAAGCGTTTCACCCCGAGCAAGGCATGTCACTGCCACTACTACGCAGGGGGGCTACATAGAGTGGAGAAAGGATGATTAAATATAGGAAATGTCAGAGGGTGGGTGATAGGCGGGTAAGGATACCGAGAATGAGGGTTGGGTAGATGAGTGTTCTGAGAATAATTGGGAGTTAGTGTGATAGAAGGTGTCTATTGACCCTACATTTAAACACCTGGAGATTGTAGCTGTCGGGAGGAAAGCAGACTTGCGGAAGGGAGTTCCACAGGCGGGAAGCGCGAGAAAAGAAGCTGTTGGAGTAGAATTTACGGTTACATCTTATTTGTTTAACTGTAAAAGTGTGGGACCTAGTTGCTAATCTAGTATCTCGTGTAAATTCGTGCTAGGCGGCACCAGTGATCTAAGCTCATCGGAGCAGAAGCCATGAAAGTACTTGTAGAAGGGGCACAGGGAAGCCACATCACGCCGGTGAGAGAGTGGTTGCAGCCAGTCTGCCAAGTCAGTATCAACCACGTTACAGATCCACCTTTGTATTTTGTCAAGAAGCCCAAGGAGAGCAGCAGGGGCACCCGACCAGATATGGCAGCAATATTCAATACACGGGCGGATGGTAGATTTGTATATGTGCAGAATAGATTCAGGTGGGAAAAAGTTCTGGGCCCTGCAAAGAGAGCCGACTTTCATAGCAGCAGATTTGGCAAATGGATTCGATATAGTCATTCCATTTGAGGTCCGCCGAAAGTGTAAGGCCAAGGAGGCGTAGTATTTTACTATCTGGGAGGCTAGCCTGTCCCATGCTCATGGGAGGTAGATGCGATTTATAATTATTTTTTATTTTTATGAAATTGCTGCTTTTTAATTCGTTCAGTTGCGAGGAATATTTTTCAGAATCAGTTGACTGGTTATTTGACAGAATCTCATCGTACAGGATTCCTTTTCAATCCCAAGAGATGCACAGCATAATTTTCTTAGGACGAAGACCTGTTTTTGGGGGTGGCCAAATTTAGCTAATGTCACTTACCTAAAGATCTTTTTCGCTGAACTACCCATTTCTCATCACCTGTCACAATTTGCTTAAAAAAGTTTCAACTTTATTGCGTTTATACATAAATCAGATAGACGTGCGACCCAAAAGCTTCTTTTCACTCAAATCATGTGATACCCATACAACATACCGATTTGAGTACCCAAACTTGACTAAGTGCTCATGGATGGGAGATTTTAAATTTAGTGTTTTTGCCAATTTCTGCGTTTTCTTTTTTTCTGTAGCTCATTTTCAATCAATATCTTGTTTTGGTTGGCATCTGCAGTGGTGGGGTCTGTCTGAGTGTTCTTTATCAATAAGGTTACAATCATCAACTCTAAACTTAGTGAACCATTTCAGTCCAGTTCTGTCAGCTAAAGCACCTTTACCTTACACAGCACATATATTTGTTTTGTTGTTTGCGAGGCATTTTTGCTTTTACGGTAATAAAAATCATCAAGTGTCTAAAATGCACTTTATAATCATCCATTTTCATAGTGATAAAAAATTAACACGAAAATTTTAAACTTCTTTCTAAAGAGATCATTTGAAGGGATTTAATCGGAAATGTAAGATACATTTGACATGTTCTAACGCGTTGGAACATGGTCTAACAATCTGCACGAGCTTTCCGGTGAACTAAATAATTTTTTTGCAGATGTAAATACTGAAATTTAATATAAAATTTAAATAAAAACAAATCGGCAACAAACATGGCTCGAAGAAGGAATGAATGAGATTATACAGATACAGGTAGGCGAAGAGAATTGGCAAGGGTTTAGCTAGTCACACTTTAACATTGACTGCAAAAAGAGCAAATAAAATATCCTAGTAGTACATAGTTGATATAATTTCAAGTATGAAAAGATTCTTCTTTTTCATGTGCCGTCTCCCTTCAAGAAGTAGGCGATCCTGGACTTTCACGTCTCTTGTTGCTCACAGTATTTTTTCTCTTGGTATCTCTTCTAAGCCCCGCTCCACCATCCATTTGCTTAGACCAAACAAGTACATCTCGCATTGCTTTCCACTGTCTCTTCTTCCCTTTATCCGACCTGTGAGTATCAAGTTCTCCAGGCTCTTCTTCCCCATTACGTGTCCCAGGAATCTCATCTGTCTCTACCTGATATTTAGTATTTCTTCTCGTTTGCATCATTTCCAACACTTAATCGTTGCACACGTGCTCCGTCCATGGTATCCTCATCATCCTTCTGTAAAACCACATTTCTGCTGCCTCAAGCCTCTCCTTCATCCTTGATGAGATCGTCCAGCATTCATTTCCATACAGAAGGACATATATCACATAGCAATCCGGCACTCGTTTCTTTGTTTCTAATGAGATTTTCCTGTCTTTCAGTACTCTGGTTAGCTTCTGAAATGCGTCTTTGGATCTTCATGTCGCACTTTCCATCCTCAGTCAAAGCACTTACCGGGTATTTGAATTTTGTTTACTTATTTTATTTTAGTTTCTCCGATTGTAATTGGCATATTCGGCTCCTTTTTTTTGCTGATGACCATACATTCAGCTTTCTTTAAGTTTATGCTGAGTCCTTTCTTCTCACTTTCTGGAGAAGGTCCTGTATTTTCCTTTCCATGTCTGCTATCAGCATCGTGTCATCCGCGTATCTGATATTGTTGAGATTGTATTCGCCAATGACGAATCCTGGCAAGGCTTTTATTTCTCTCATAATTGCTTCGCTGTACAGGTTGAAAAGATCCGGCGAGAAAACACATTCTTGTCTCTTGCTCCTTCAGCAAGATAAAAATATTACGTTTATAGCCAAAAGACAAGAAAAGTACTGGTTCTTGCTAGAGTAATATTGCTTACTCAAATGTTTCATATCTTTGCATATATATATATATATATATATATATATATATATATAGGGAGATTGGGAAATTTATTTTTTAATTTCGCGCTTGAGTTCTTTTTGATATTGTCGACTGCAAAACAGTATGATTGTCACTATAGTAGGGTCAGTTGGGCACTGTCTGCGAGAAAAAGAACACTATGACGCAGTTCACCAGACGGGAAATTTGGAAACGGCATGCTGCACTCTTTGGCATTCGTACCGGAGGTGTCAATATTAAAATTTCAGGGTATTTGGGTGTCAATCTGAGGAAAGATGATTTGGAAAGATTTGGAGGAGTCTAATAGTGATTATTATGTTTAGAGTGATCGGTAGTGATGGAGACGTTATGCCGCCATTCATCTTACCACAGAGCCTAGGACTCAACACGGTGGCTTACATAAGATGTCTTGAGGAAGTAGTGCTACCCTCGTTCAAGAGGGTGGCTGCTTGAAGACCCCTCTGCACCATGCGACACAAGTAGGAGAACAGTCATGGCTGTCAGATAATTTCTGTGACCACATTACCTCTTACATGGGGTCACCTAACTCCCCAAATTACAACCCTGTTGATTATTAAAAGAGTTGCAGTATATTCCGAATTCGTTTGGAGGCCGTGGTTGAAGTCAGTTGCAGTTTTATTGAATAAATTTATTCTTTAATATTTAAAGATATACTTTTTGTTTAATTTTGGTAAATGTCTGTAAAAATTAGATGTGTGTTATTTTTGCATAATTTAGATAATTTGTCTAGTATATATATATATATATATATATATATATATATATAAAATCTAAGCAAGAGCCAACAACTTTCCCTGACGAGCCGTAGTAGGTTGTTGGCTCTTGCTTAGATTTTCTATCTTTGTTTGCTCTACTTTCGTATTGAGCGCTTTAGTGTTAGGGTTTTCGTCTTGGTTTTTTTTTTCTTTCTTACGAGTGCTTGACTTTTTGTTCATATACTTTGTCTGCTTCTTTTTTTACTTCCTCTTCTTTTTCCTCCGAGTTCGTTCTCGGTGGATTGTACCAGACGATTTAAATTATAGCTTAATTAATACTAGTTTCGGCAGAGTTCTGTTACTATTGGTATTGTTATTACTATAGTTAATAAATATATATATATATATATATATATATAAGAAAAGTTGGGTCACCGTCGTGCCAGAAAATGTTTCTCGTCAGAATCCATTTTGCTCATTTACAAATTTACCATTTCCCCATGTATTGAGTATTGCTGCTATATTTAATCCAGTGTTTCTGCTTTTCATCTCGAGTGTCTTGGCAAAATTCAAAGAAAGATCTGTAATGTAATCGTTCTTGGCTTGGTATCCCGGCTTCAGTCACTTTTTCACTGACATGGCGTGGGTTCCGTCTAATTTTTCTACAAATATTTTCATGGCAACAGCTCTGATGAACATTTTACCCTGGTGCCCCGACTACAAGAATTTGAATGTGCTAATAGATTGGTATTTAGGCTCCACCCGTTTATTGTTGAACTAGCTACATGCAAGCGGTACTTCTACTTTAACAGTTTCTTTTTTCGCGCCTTTCTCTTGTGGGACTCCCTCCCTTTTACTTGCTTTTCTGATAATTACAATCTGTCGAAAATTTTAATGCAATGTCAGTTGCCATAATCTGCCTTCTTGAATCCCGTTCATCTTTTGTCTTTTTTTCAATTCTCTCTATACTCAGTATTTTCTTTCGCTTTCCTTTCCTGTAAACCCCAGCGTACTAGTAGCATTCACGCTTTGCTTGTGGTGAAATGATAAAAAAAACACTCACACACATACGCACACATATTTTTTTATGTATGATAGACATTAAAAATAAAATATTCTTACAATCTTCCAGGCATTTTTTTCCATAGTACTCTTGTGTTTTTGCAGGGGCAGCTTCAAAATCTTTGTAGATGTTTTTTAGAATCATATCAAAGTTGAATAGTTCTGTCCTAAAAAGACCTGGTTCCAAAATGTGGACTGAAACATTTTGAGACTTCAAAGACCGCCTGAAAAAAGCAAAGTAAAGAAATATGTGGGATAATGATATATAAATTTTGGTAGGAAGATTTATGACAAAGTGGAAAAATATTTTTGTGTGACGTATTTCGTTCTTTGACTTCATCAGACTAAATTTATTGCAACAACATATACGCATGCGCTAGGAATGTTAAATCATATTTTTTCTATATTTTGAGTATATATTCCATCACTTTTTTGCCATTACTTTAGTTATTAGGCATTTCACACTGTGATAATACGTCTGCCTTTTGCCATTACTTTAGTTATTAGGCATTTCACACTGTGATAATACGTCTGCCTTTTGCCATTACTTTAGTTATTAGGCATTTCACACTGTGATAATACGTCTGCCTTTTGCCATTACTTTAGTTATTAGGCATTTCACACTGTGATAATACGTCTGCCTTTTGCCATTACTTTAGTTATTAGGCATTTCACACTGTGATAATACGTCTGCCTTTTGCCATTACTTTAGTTATTAGGCATTTCACACTGTGATAATACGTCTGCCTTTTGCCATTACTTTAGTTATTAGGCATTTCACACTGTGATAATACGTCTGCCTTTTGCCATTACTTTAGTTATTAGGCATTTCACACTGTGATAATACGTCTGCCTTTTGCCATTACTTTAGTTATTAGGCATTTCACACTGTGATAATACGTCTGCCTTTTGCCATTACTTTAGTTATTAGGCATTTCACACTGTGATAATACGTCTGCCTTTTGCCATTACTTTAGTTATTAGGCATTTCACACTGTGATAATACGTCTGCCTTTTGCCATTACTTTAGTTATTAGGCATTTCACACTGTGATAATACGTCTGCCTTTTGCCATTACTTTAGTTATTAGGCATTTCACACTGTGATAATACGTCTGCCTTTTGCCATTACTTTAGTTATTAGGCATTTCACACTGTGATAATACGTCTGCCTTTTGCCATTACTTTAGTTATTAGGCATTTCACACTGTGATAATACGTCTGCCTTTTGCCATTACTTTAGTTATTAGGCATTTCACACTGTGATAATACGTCTGCCAGGAATAGTGAAATGTTGTAAGAGCCTGGGTGTAAATTTACTGTTGATGATCTAGTGATCAAGACACTCTCTAAGCATTTTCGTCTTAGTGAATTGTATACTCCTTTGATCAGAGTAGCAACATTTTAACAGATGGTTAACCTATATGGCAAGAAATGGTTTGTAAAATTTAAAGCCACCCAAATGAAGTTGTCTTTTAATCGTCATAGAGAACCATTTTTGCATTCCATCAGCATGGTTGATGTTAACCCTCAGAAAAACAACTGATTTCAACTTGATCTCACCATTTCAGCTGACGTGAAGGCAAATGATTATATTAAATCAATTGCTAGATCTGCTTCTAGTAATGCTGGTTCACGATGTCGTACTCGGCAATCCATTTTGCACATCTTTAAATCTACCAATCGTTCGTGCAATGAATATTGCTCTCACATATCGGCTGGTGCTGCAGGTTTATATATCTAGATTATCGACAATATACAAAGGAAGGTCTGTAACATTCTAACCTGACATCTTGACTTAACTTTCCCATCGTGACGTGGTTTCTCTCTCTTTTCTATAAATATTTTTATGACGGTTATTCTAATTAATTCTCCACTTTGGTACCTCGACTGCATGAACTTAAGCGTGCTACAATTTTGGCAATTATGACTCATCTTACCCTTGAAATATATGTAAACGTAAGTTATATTCTATAAGGCCTCTGATTTGGAGGATCTAAGGAACATGGAACCACCTCTTAATTGATGTTGTTCCCATGTTCACCCTGACCCAGTGTGGTATCACTTGTAAAGGTCTAGCTATGGGCAAATAGTTAACCACCCCGAAACTGGTGTCAAAACACAATAAAAGTATAAAAATCATAAAAATAGACTTATAGAAAGATATATATTTTTGAAGGAAAAGAGTTACTGGCATAATACACATTTGAAGAAAAAAATATTACCAGTAATATATTGTTAATACAAAACAAGGACATCTTCAGTTTTATAAAATATATAAAAAGGTCATCAAAATCTGACGGAATCAATCTTCTCACTATAACCAAACATAAAGAAATACCTTAAAACCCCAGTTATTTGGCATTAAATAACCCACAGATGTTGATATGCCATTAAACAAAACTCTAATAGTTTATTTTTTCTCACTTTTCATTTGTGGAACTCTGTTCTGGCTTTTTGATTTATTGTTAACTTAGTTAAGTATCATACGTTATACACCCTTAGGTGATCATGTCTCGAAAGAGACATGACTGACAGGGTAGAAGATTTTTTCCCGTAGTAGGTTGCCATTACTTTCTGCAGTTGACTGGTTCTCAATCAAGGCTATTGAACCTAATCTATCCTATTTTACCCATAGCTAGAGGGAGAAGCGCCGATTAATATCTTTCCCAAGGGTATTTGCGCGTAAGTAAATGCAACGAATTTAACTGGAATTCGAACTCTGCTCTCTCGTTTTGAGCAGATATCTACTGCACCACAACACACATCTCCGAAGAATAATCTCATTCTCTTTCACTCTCAGTAACTTCTAACGTTGTATTTGCATCATCGCCTTGTAATGATTTTGTTTTTAATCGTTTTACCTAAAACGATTAAAGACAAAATCATTATTACTAGAGAGCGAGTTTATCACTGCTCTGTTGCTTACAGTTAGATTTTTTACCAGACGAAACCTGTTTCAACCACGAGACACGTCTCTATTAAACTTAAGCCGAGCACTCGGCTACAGGTCGAAGGAACTCTGTGAGGATCAAACTTATTAAACTGATAAACTACGTGTTTATCACGTTGAACGTCACACTACTGTAGGGCCCAAACTTTAGCTTTTTTTTTCTCTAGTTTGGCACAGGCGTCCCCAAAGCGGCCAATATTAAACTACGGAGATCGAGGGGGCTATCAAAGAGGCAGAGAGAATTCTGCCAGGCAAAGAGAGGGCGACGATAAATTCGGAGGGGTCAAAAGGAGGCGACGAGACATTTCCTACCAAAATTTGACATAAAAGTCAATTTTCTTTTCTACACTCGATATAAACAGGACACACTTAGAAAAAGTACTGGATAAATTCAAAGTACATTTGAGAAACTCGATAAGCTGTACGCATCTGAGTGGATTCTTACTGTATTAACTTGGAAATATTAAATCCAAACACTGAATGTAAAGTTGACTTATTCCTGAGTATGACGATAGACTACATCCGGTAGTAAGGATTCTGATCGGAAGACGGGAGTGTTTGAGGAGCATGGAAGCATCACTTCATTGCTGTTGTTCCCAGGAACACCCCGACCTTTCTATTAGCGCCTGTTAGAGTTACAAACTGTGTTCCCCCACAATCAAAACTAGAACACTATAAAAGTATAAAAATACCAGCAATACATTTGTAATGCAAGGCATACAAATTAGATTACGACATTAAATAATCCATAGAGGTTGATATGCCAGTAAACAAAATCAACAGATCAGTCAAGAATTCTGCTGGGTCAAAGAGTTGGGGATGGTAAATTCAAAGGGGTTAAAGGAGACCAGTTAGACATCTTATACCAAAATATGACATTCATCAAAGACAAAAATTGATACGACAAGCTAATAGATAGTTCAAGAGTAAAAGCCTCACTGACTATAGAAATAACGTAAACTAGCAGTATAGCCCGGCGTTGCTCGGGTGTAATGAAAGTTTTAAAACTAATCCATGGTCCTGGAGCTCAGACTCTTTGGACCTTGGCACGAAAGACTAAAAAGCAATAGTTGTTTCCAGTTAAAACGAAACCGTAGACTGAAAGAAAAATGTATGTAAGTCAAATTTTGATTTCCTGGTATTGATATCAAATAAGTCTTTTTCGTCGGAAACCGAATTTTGAAGGCTAAATAAGTCCTCTGATTAAATGGTATCATAGCTGAGACTAAGAACTACAATTATACCTACTTAGAGCCAAACCCGAAGCAAAAACTAAAATAAAAGGGCTGAAAAAAATACAGACATATAGGCAGATAAACAGACACACACAAACATCTTGCCTTATATATATATATATATATATATATATATATATATATATATATATTATCGATTTTCTGCACTATTGTAAGAACTGCAACCTTGAATCTTCTGAATATCGTTTGTCTTTGTCTATGATTGCATTAAATTTGATTAAAATCGGACCACTCATTCTATAACCTGATTTTTTGGATTATCGGTTTTCGATATTTATCAGGGGTACCTCGAAACAAAACCTAGCTAAGAACACTCGCAGACGCTTATAGTACAACTGTGTAAAATTTCAAGAAAATCGGTTCAGCCGTTTCGGAGTCTATAGGTAACGGACACACACGCACAAAGTTCCATCTATAAATAAGTTTAGATTAAATTTAGATATGCCAAGTGCAGTCGTTGAGTAAATTTTAGTAGCATTATCACATTACTTTATAGTTTTCAGTCAGTTGAGTGCCATACGTGATACACGCTTTGGGCGATCATGTCTCGACAAAGACATGACTGACTGGGTAGAAGATTATTCCGCAGTAGGTTGCCATTGCTTTCTGTGGTAGACTGGTTACCAATCAAGGCTATAGAACCCAATCTGTTTTATTTAACCTATAACTGGAGAAAGGAGACGGATTAATAAATTTCCCAAGGGTATTTGTGCGTAAGTAAATGCAAGGAATTCAACTGGAATTCGAACTCGGCTCCCCGATTTGTTGTTCCAAGTCCATATCTACTGCACCACACGGTACATAGTTGTAACTGGTTTTAAACATGCAATTCTAATTAAACAGAGGTACAAACTGAACCTGGAAGAGTGTGGTAACTTAAGACACATTTATATCTTGGTACCAAGGCCCTCGCTACTATTCACTTCGCGCACTCCTTCCATCAATGATTTCAATTAATTCAATAAAAAAGATATATTAATTTGTTCTTAACGTATTTATTATTATATTATGGAATTTTGTTTAAATAACTTATAACAAATACTCGTAGATGTGCGGGTGGTGTAATGGAAAGCGACTCTGAATAAGAATTCTGAAAGCTGAGTTCAAACTATTCGAATTCATTAGTCACTTTCGCACAAATATAGTTGGAAAACGTATGAATCTATATCTTCTTTCTTGGCTATGGGTTAAATTTTACGACAGTGTAGGCTATGTAGGTGAAGTTGGCAATCAGTTCAGGAGAAAATCAATTTTGAATTCAAAACCGTACGTACCACTGAGGCTGCGATAGAGATAACTTAAGCAAGATATCTATTAGGTTGTAACCAAAGGGCTTAATCTGAAACAACTCGTTAAGAGTTGTGCAAGAGCCCTGTGATGGATTATGTGACAGCATGAGGAGGAATGTTTGGTACAGGAAGAGAAATTGAAAAAAATAATTAAAAAAAAAAAGGACGAAATAAAGTATAGCAGAAAACACAATCATATCGAAAGAAACAGCAGAAGATTCTTCTTTTATGTGCCATGTCCTTTCAGGACGTAGGCGGTCATGGCTTTCCACATCTCTCTGTACCTGGTGGCTCTTCATATGCTTTCTCCTGTTGCACCATATAACCCTCGTTCTGTCATCCATCTGATCAGGTACTTCAAATATGTTATCCGCTGCTTTCCTCTGTCTCATTCTTCCCTCTATCTGGCCTGTTAGTAACAGGTTCTCCAAGTCCTCCTTCCTCATGTCCCAGGAAGTTTAGTTGTCTCTTCCTGATGTTCAGTATTAATTTGCTTTTCGTCTCCATCCTTTCCAACAGAGAAAGGAAACTACAAGACCTCCTACAGAAGCTAGCTGAAGAGTGACAAAAAAGAACTGCAAATAAACTGCAAGAAAACCGAATGCGTGGTCATCAGTAAAAAAGGCATCTCAAAATGCCAATTACAGATGAGGGACTCTAAAATCAAGCAGGCACAGAAATTCAAATACCTAGGAAGTGTTCTAACAGAAGACGGAAAGTGCGACACTGAGATCCGAAGGCGAATTGTCATGGCAAAAGAAGCATTCCAGAAGTTGAGTAAAGTATTAAGAAACAAGACAATTTCAGTAGAAACAAAGAGGAGAGTACTGGATTGCTATGTGATGTCGGTTCTTCAATATGACAGTGAATGCTGGACAATATCTTCGAAGATGAAGGAAAAACTTGAAGCAGCTGAAATGTGGTTCTACAGAAGAATGCTGCGAATATCATGGACCGAGCAGAAGATTATCTACCCTGAAATAAAAAATTGTACATTCCTGGGTGTTGTTGAGGTATCAGATTCCATGAAGTGGTCGACAGAATAAAAAGTTTGGGGACTTGTTATAGTTATATATGCGAGATCTCCGTCTGTCCGAATGGGCTAGGAGAGAAATGCAAGCATTCATTAGTCGTGTGAGTGGCGTCAGAGAAATAAATCAGTTAATAGATTCAAAGCTGAATATCCGCGTGTCTATCAACAGACGTTTGTCAGCCGGCAGATGTCGATAATCGATTGGACATTAAGATTGAATTATTCGGTATAGAATAACTCTGAGGCCATTCAATAAAATTTCAAGATAGACGTTTATAAGCGTGTCAAATACATGAAAACGACTCTCCAAATAAAGCGACTCGTTCTTGGATAAAGTAAGGGTAAAATGAATGAAAAGGAATGAAAATGAATGAAGGAAAAGCAGCTGATAGGAGAGTAATGAAAGCGGCGTAGCAAGTTCGAATCTTCGCTTTTAAAAGGCATGAATCAGTTTCTCCTTATTCTCTGACTCTATTGTCAAATATCTTGATAAAATATCATCTCATCCATGGCGTGCCTCGCTCATAGTTAACAGAAAAGACGTGGGCGAATAAGTTCTAAGAAAGTGTCAAACTTAGACACTATCTCTGACATTGCACCCAGTGGTCTAGATCATTAGTATTTACCTGAGTTTCTTCACAAAGGCAGGATGTGGCACAAAGCCGATTTTATTGTGGGACTCTCCAAGCGCGTACGCTCGGGCACAAATTTCTCGTATACGCGGGGTCGGGCTCTCATCTTTTTACCCCAGACGAGACTGTGCCCTTCGGTACATCCTCGTCCGGGTTCCTCTATGTCCCAAGGCAGAGAATCCGTCAAGGTAGTTACTGTTTAAATAGAAGTATGTATATTATATTTTAAAACGGTTACCTGCTGTTTAGCAAACAGGCCCCGCGACCCGTTCACAAGGTCAATGAAGTGAATAGGGAAGAATATTTGCTATAGCGTGTTCAAGCCTTAATATTGACCCCCAAAATAACAAGCGATATATTTATCAACTCAACCCAAACAAGGTGATAATGTCACTAAGACGTAAGAAACTACTGGGAATGAAAGAGAATGTAAAGAATTTAGAACGAATCGGAAACCTAACAGGAGATGGAAAGAGCAACAGAGAGATCCGAATGCGAATTGGTATGGCAAAAGACGCGTTCCAGAAGCTAAGTAAAGTACTAACACACAGGAAAATTTCACTAGAAACAAAGAAAAGAGTGCTGGATTGCTATGTGATGTCAGTTCTTCAATACAGCAGTGAATGCTGGACAATATAATCGAAAATGAGGACAAAACTGGAAGCAGCGGAAATGTGGTTCTACAGAAGGATACGACGGATATCGTGGACTGAGCGTGCAAGCAACAATGAGGTGTTGGAAAGAATGGCAACAAAAAGGAAATTAATACTGAGCATAAGGAAGAGACAACTGAAGTTCCTGGGACACGCAATGAGGAAGGAGAGCCTGGAGAACCTGATACTGACTGGCCAGATAGAAGGAAAGACTTAGGAAAGCAGCGGATAACACATTTGCAGGGCCTGATCAGGTAAATGACGGAATGAGGGTTGCCAGGACTAACAGGAGCAAGCATACTAAGAGCCACAAGGGATAGGGAGACGTGGAGAACCAGGATCGCCTACGTCCTGAAGGGACAGGGCACATAGAAGAAGAAGCAAGAGATAAAGCTTCTAGCACACTGCGAACTTTGATAACAAATGACCGTACAACTTTCAGGAATCAGTCAATCTTTTATCCACAATGCTCTACCTTTAAGCCAACTATTACACCGTGCCTTTCCTCTTGCCGAATTGGTTTTGATTGTCATCATTTATCGGAAAAGAAATGATAATCAGAACAAGTTAGAAAAAAATGTAGAGCTTTTAAAGCATTTGTCCGCAAAGAACTGATCAAAACCTCTATATTATTTCGAGTGGCTGAGTTGGAACGCTAACGAACATGAGCCACGGATTCGAATGTCGACTGCTAGTTTGTCAAGGTGACTTCTTGGTAATGTAATTCTGGGGAGATGATCTCAGTCTGTGGTATCATTAGGAAATAGCCGAAAACTATACGACGGGTTAACTCATGTTTTGTGGGTTAAATTGAGTAGAAATAAGTGTTGGGAAGCTGTCGATGGTTGTGCTAGTACGAAATTACAGAGTGATTATCGTAACCATTTGATCATCGTATTAAAGTTGGTACCTATTTTTTTATTCAAAATAAAAGTAAAATCGTTATCAGAACGTCGTATTATTTCTTTCCAAGCCTTAAGCCCGCGTATATTCATTAGGATGTGCGTTGTGGTACAGTGGATATCGGCTCGGAACGACAAATCAGGGAGCTGAGTTCAAAATCCAGTTGAATTCCTTGAATTCACTTACGCATAAATACCCTTGGGGAAAGGTATTAATCCGTAGTTTCTCTCCAGTTATGGGTTAAATAACAAGACAGATAGGGTTTTATAGCCTTGACTGGCAACCAGTCTACTGCAGAAAGCAATGGCAACCTACTGCGGGATAATCTTTTGCACAGTCAGCTATGTCACTTTCGAGACATGATCGCCCAAGCGTGTTTTACGTATGGCACTTAACTGATATTCATTAGTTTAATACGACACAAGGTCCCTAATGTGGAGCACAAAGTGAAAAGTGATATCATTACGTTAGTAATTTTTCTTTTTTATTCATTTCCCTCGAAGCAAGTTGAGACCCACCACAGATGCGTAGGTGTAACAGTAAAAGACTTGGTATCGGAGGTATTGAAAAAAAAAGATGAATTGGAATTAAATAAATAGATGGCAGTTGACGTTGCATTTCAATTTTTGAATATTGTGGCTATCTAAACGGAAGGGAGTTCCACAGGCGGAAGTTGCGAGAAAAAAACTGTAGAAGTAGTGGTTACATTTAACTATTTCAACCGTGAAAAGGTGGGATGTAGATGCCAATCTAGTGGCGCGCTTAAATTCATGTGGTCGGGAGAGCGGTTAAAACCTCGTCAGAGCAGTTGCCATGAAAATATCTGTAGAAAAGACTGAGGGAATTCACGTCATGTCGGTGAGAAAGTGACTGAAGACAATTCCGGAGCGTTACTTTGCAGATACTTCTTTGGATTTTGTCAAGAACCCCGAGATGAATAGCAGGAGCACCTTATCTTAAAAATAGTCCAGTTAACGAAGCCCGGAGTTGAATTAAAATTCTTATTAAAAAACAAAATGTTTATATTTTGTTTCTTTTTTTTATTAGTCCGCATACAATACAATCGTTCCGCTGGGAATATTATTTGCAAAGAAGCTGCCTTATAATAATAGAAAGGGAATAAAAAACAAACAAACTAAACCTCTTCTATTTTAAGGCCATTTTTACTTGAAAGGCCGACACTATACAATCTTGTCTACGTGATATTCGATTTGACCTTGTCTTGTTTTCAGCTCAGCTGAGTAAATATGAATTTGTACCATTTACTAGCTTCCTTCGATCGACTTTCAAGGTATTGATCAATTGACCTTCGATTTTAGACTGTTGACAGTTACGAAGAATTAACAAAAGAACCAGGAAACAATTTTAAATAAATGACTAAAAGCGTGAAGGTTGAATAAGTGATCGCGAAGTCCTTGTGTGAATTAACCACAAACAAGTTGGGAATATATATATATATATATATATATATACTTCAGATAAAACTTAGTGAGGAAATAGCCATTTTCAACATGTTATTTTAAGGCATGCATTCTTCGACCCCTTATGAACAGAGAATGAGGAAAATATTTTTAGCCCAGAGATTAGATAAGGTATGGCGAAGGACGCATTCCAGAAGTTGAGTAAAGTATTAAGAAACAGGACAATATTGCTAGAAACAAAGAGGAGAGTACTGGATTGCTATGTGATGTTCGGTTCTTCAATATGGCAGTGAATGTTGGACAATATCATCGAAGATGAAGGAAAAAACTGAAGCAACCAAAATGTGGTTCCACAGAAGCATACTGGATATAAAGTGGGGGATCAATTCTATATTACAATCAATATATAAACTGACCTCTCACTTTGTGGTTACATCAGTTTCTATACATTTATATTCCTGAGATCCAAAAGCACAACGATGCATTCCAGCACCTGAGTAGAGTATTAAGAAACAGGACAATTTCACTAGAAACAAAGAAGAGAGTACTGGATTGCTATGTGATGTCAGTTCTTCAATATGGCAATGAATGCTGGACAATATCATCGAAGATGAAGGAAAAAAACTGAAGCAACTGAAATGTGGTTCTACAGAAGGATGCTGCGAATATCATGGATCGAGCATGTGAACAATGATGAGGTTTTGGAAATGATGGAAATGAAAATAAAAATAAAACTGAGCATCAGGAAGATATAGCTGAAGTTCCTGGGACATGCAATGAGGAAAGAGGGCTTGGAGAACCTGATACTAACAGGCCAGATAGAAGGGGAAAAAGAGACATAGGAAAGCAGCGAATAACATATTTGAGGGACCTAATCAGGTGGATGATGGAACGAGGGTTGCGTGGTGAAACAGGAGAAAGCATGTTAAGATCCACCATGGATAGGGAGACGTGGAAGGCCATGGTCGCTTACGTCCTGAAAGGACAGAGCACAAAGAAGAAGCAGCATGCTGTATCAAATAAGCGCCATGCCCTTAGGAGTTTGGGAATCGAAAAAATAGATTAATCACGCTGGCGCTTGTGTCTGGTTTACAAGCGCATACTAAATAAACCTCTTTGTCTGCTATATATCTAAGACGTAAGAATCAAAGTTTGGGGTGGGGGCGTGTCAGTAGGTACGTATTCTCATGATGCAAAGGAGCCTTCCCTAAAGGCTTTTATATCAAAAGAAGAATTTACTTTTAATCAAACGGTCATAACGCATGTGAAAGAATCGACCAGAAGCCATTTGATAGTTTCTGAAGTTTTTTTCCCCCGCCTACGAACGCTCATACCAGATAAACGAATTCACCCGCTGCTGAGTACAGCCGTATGAATCGAACAAAAAGCTATTCACGTTCATAAAGACTTTTTAATTAAAAGTTACATATATCTTTATTCAAAATATAATTACTTTTATTGAAAATATATGTGCCTTAATTAAAAAAATTGTATTCTTGTTCACATAAAAAGATTTATTTAAAACGCGTCGGCCATTACTCAAATTATGCGGGCTTTTATAAAAGATAATAAATAAGGAATTTGCGGAGAGCCATGTGTTGAAGATAAATGACAGTTAAGAAAAAAACATATTGGTGTTCAGTCCCAGTCTGTATGTGTGTATGGACACACACACACAGTGAACAGTGGCTGGCCACGATTAAGTTACATGCGTTTTCTCGCAGTTATCTTGAATTCGCGTGAGCATCTGTTGTGTTGCTTGGTTTTGGTATAATTAGAAGATAACACAAACTTGAATTAATGATGTTTATTTTTGGTATAAATCTTTAGGTTTTTACATCAAGTTACAACCTTTAAATTTTGTGTGGATACCGGACCAGACTAGCTAAATTCTCTTCACTGTGGGATGCTAGTAGTAAACGAGCCTATCCTTTCTGGACTCGAGTGGTCAACTGACAAGCGTCTTCCTCTTTCCAAATCTCCTACACAAAACTACTGTCCTTAACTCCTATTTCTTACTCCTACTCCTACCAAAAGAAACGGTTCCTTATTTTGCCTCCCAATTTTGAATTCTTGGCGTCAGTGTGTCTATCTTTTTCTATTTTTTAGAACACTCGCCATTTTATAAAACATAACATCTTTCTATTAACAAAATAAACAAAAACAAACTTTTGATAATTCATTTTCACTGTTAAATAAGGTGAGATTGTATATTAAACATCTCTCTTCTACTGTCATATTCGATATGAACGCACCAAAGATTTAAGTCTTGGGTATGAGCAACAAGCCCTCTGATCGGAAGATTGGAGGTTTTAAGGAGTCTAAAGCTACCTTTAATTGCTGTTTCCAGGTCCAAACTGATCTGGGGTATTAGTACCTGTTAGGGTCTTAGCTATTGGTAAATAAGGGACTCAAAATCAAAACAATGAAAATATAAAACACTTTTATAGTATAACTAGCAGTATAGCCCGGTGTTTCTCGGGTGTAATGAAAGCTTTAAAACTAATCCATGGTCCTGGAGCTCAGACTCTTTGGACATTGGCACGAAAGACTAAAAAGCAATAGTTGTTTCCAGTTAAAGCGAAACCGTAGACTGAAAGAAAAATGAATGGATGTAAGTCAAATTTTGATTTCCTGGTATCGAGATCAAATTTTCTGCACTATTGTAAGAACTGGAACCTTGAAACTTCTGAATATCGTTTCTTATGTCTTTGTCTATGAATGTATCAAATTTGATTAAAATCTGACCACTCCTTTTATAACCTGATTTTTTCGATTATCGATTTTTGATATTTATCGGTGGTACCTTGACACACAATCTAGCTAAGAACACTAGTAGACGCTTATAGTACAACTGTGTAAATTTTCAAGAAAATCGGTTCAGCCGTTTCGGAGTCTATAGGTAACGGATACACACACAAAGTTCCATTTATAAATAAGTTTACATTACTAACAATACGTTTTATCTGTAGTTTAAGACATACAATTTCGTCAAAATATTTAGATTTCAGCATTAAATAACCTAGACGTTGATACGCACTTAAACAAAATCCACCAACTCTTTTATGACATTAATCCATGTAATATTTTATAATTTCTTAAAGGAATAAAATTGCATTCCAGAACATAACTTCAACAAAATCACAAAATAAAACGCACATATCACCATCTTCAGTAATTTTCGGCTGGGTATCAATTACCATGTATTCAATTGTGAAAGCAGAATAACATTTTCATTACTTTAAAGCTCCAAGGAAAAAATTACATTTCGATGTTAAATGACACATAAATGTGCTGATGTGCCGTTAGATAATCAAATCAGATTTATTGACCGCATGTTCTACCTAATACAGTTGTAATAGGGTTAACATTTCAATAGCGCTTTTACAAATTATGTTGTAGAGTCGGACTCAACGTACTTCCCACTCTTCCTTATCACAGTTATAATGAACTGCTCCTACATATAAATGTGGCAAGTAGCCATATTAGAGTAGAATTTTGAGTAGTATTAGATGTATTCAAGTTTTTTCCGTTCTAAAATATTTAATAAACCTCTTGTTTTCCCTAGGTAGTCTTCTGTTCCTTCGGCACTCTATCTAATTATGACCTTCCTTATTTCTCGACTGTTTTGAGCAAAGACAATATTACAACATCTGTCTTAATTCCTGTTCTTTTATTGTTCTCTCTTCTTAATAGTGTGTTTCTATCATATTCTCTCTTACTCAATAGCTCATTGTGTCTTATGGCTTTATTCCCTTGATTAGTGTGAAATGATTAAAAGAAAGTAACTAAATTTCAGGTGATGCTGCGCACTACACATAAAATGTACATTTCCCTCCATAGTAGCTTTGACTTTATGAATTTAAGAGCATTACCAAATTGGTGACAAGGTCTCCTCATTTTACTGTTGAAATGATTATATGTAACCGTAAGTTCTATGCTTACAGCACCTTCTCTCGCTGTGGCATTATTTCATAGCTGGTAATTAATAAATTTTATTACTTAGATATACGAAGAGGTATACTGATATACGTCTCATGAAAAGAATTAACCAGCATAAAAATATTCCCAGGAATTGAAACACCGTTACAAGTCGGATGTCTGGCCGGGAACAAATCTGATTTAGGTGTTGATAATTTAGCCGATGAAAGAGGCCATAAAGATCCGAAATGCCAGTTAAGAAGAAGAGTAAAAAGTTACTCGGCGAAAAATCAGGTGTTCAAAACGATGCGAAGGGAATTTAGCTGGTAAAATTTATTTTGGCTAGAACAATTTACCAGTGTTGAATGATTCACCTGAGAAAGCCAAGTTATTGTATATTGCGTGAGAAACGATTATTCTTTCACTTTAGAGTAATAACAGAGAAGGTGGAGGACCTGCCTGCAACCATTACTCGAGAAAGGGGAAGACAACCAAGTTGGAAATATAATTTACCACCCCACCCTCTGCATCAGTTTGGGGCCAATACCAATAAAATTGAATGCGCGAAGAGAAATAGGAGAGAGATCAAAGATTTGATCGGTGAGGACGGGCGGAGATTTACCGCGCGAGATTAATGCCTGACGTAAATTCGACACACCAGCCTTGAACCAGGCTTATCAAGAAATTACCAAAAATTAATTGAACAAACTCTGTTTACTGTATTTCAACCAACCTAATCCAAGTGTTGCGCCTGATTTGGGGGACAGTTTGGATTGACAACCCTGCACGTATACTACTAACGTGATCATTGTATAATATACTCGAGATAAATCGTATTTTTTTATGTTCATCATTCTTCTACGATTAATTATTTATTTTGGTTTTTGTACACCTTCACTCTGTTCGTATCGAGCCGATTCGGGATATTGACAAATCTCGGGCTGCCTGCGATCTTTTAATTACAACGTGGGCTCAGAATGGACCAAGGGCTAAAGAAATCAAGTCATCGACCAACCATAGTGCTGAACGTTTTGGATCGAACTGGGGAGAGAATAAAAGAATCTGTTTGCGGTTTTTGATGAAGCATAGGCTGATAGGAAGGGGGCGTTACATCGCACCTTTTCTTCCGGCTTCTTTTCAGTTAACTTTGATCTTCAAAGATTATGACGCAATGTCAGTCTGTATTCTCTGTTGTAGTGCAGGACACGGCGTATTATTTGCTCTTCTCTAAAATGGACTGCTCAAATTTATAAATATGGCAAGTAACCACATTAGATTAGGATTTGAGTTGCCTTTGATTTATTCAAGGAAGTCATTCATGCTCTTCCAAACCTCCCGATCGGAGGACTTAATGCCGAGTGTGGTTTATAGTCATATCAAAGACAGCTTTTACATAATATCAGTTCTTTTATATGGCAGTGAACGCTGGAAATCTAACAGATGAATAGTGGACTTGGAGCAGCAGAAATATCATTCCACATGAGAACGTTAAGAATACTATAGACTGAACGGGTGAGCAACGACGAAGTTTTATGGAAAAATGAAAACAAAAATGACAAACTTAATATCAGGAAATGATAGTTGAAATTTTTACGGCACGTTATGAGAAAGAGTACTTGGAAAATCTGATACTCACATGATAGGTTGAAGGCAAGGGTGTGGGGCAAAAGAAAACAGTGCATAACATGCCGAGCGAGTATGGGTAAATAGATCGTCGAACAATGTTTAGGAGAGATAGCAGAAAGACGGAATTTAGTAAGTGCTACAAAGGACAGGAAATTGTGGAGAGCCATGATTGCGAACGGTCTGAAAAAGAAATAAAATTAGTCATCTCAGAATTTAAAGTAATTTAGGATTGCTATGAGGTCTGAAAACAAAACAATACGACGTAAAGATTTGTCGTATGAAATTGACACGATAATTGTAAATGTGTTCTTCGTTTGGCTATTTTGACCTCCAAGGTCAAATAATTTCACTCGAGTATCGATTTTCGGCTAGTTATTACTTTATCATTCTTGTCGCTTTTTGTTCAACAGAAAAAATAAATTGAATAACAGCCAAAATTAATCGCGAATCTACCTCGTCTCCGAATTCCAAGCAACTCATTAATAGTGGAATATAAATTCTATTCACGTGAACAGAATAATGAAACATTAACGTTATTCATATCGGAAATTAAATTTTTTTTTTAGCTTCTCATTTTAGTTGCTCCCACCGGGTTTATTTCATATATTTAAATTTTATAATTTTTTTTATTGCAAGGGTGTATGAAGTCTAGCATTTACAAGGTGTGAGAATATAATTCTTGGAATTAGAATAGTGTGTCGCCGGTGTAATGAAACAGACAAATAGTTGTACCAAAGTACGCCCAAACATATTCTAACTTCCGCTTACTTGAGATACAGGCCATAAATAAGTCATTCCTTGGGTACAGGAAGCTGTACATCTTCATGTGGGAATTTGTGTCTTCTCGGAGTGTAGTTCGTAGACGAATTAATCACCACTTAGATCTCTTCTCCCAGATGCTTCTCGTAGAACCCGGAACACTGCTTCACTAGAGACTCCGTTTCCTGTGCACCGTAAGCAAAACGCTGTCTCCCGAACACCGGTGTAGCCTTTTCGAGTCTTCAACGGCAAAGTGCCTCCGAAACAGAAGTAGGCTCTTATGTGTTTTTTGGTCTCGTAATTTCTCACGGATGTGCGCTGTGGTACAGGGGATATCGGCTCGGAACGAAAAACCAGGGAGCCGATTTTCTTGAAAATGTACAGAGTTGTACTATAAGCGTCTGCTAGTGTTCTTAGCTAGGTTTTGTGTCGAGGTACCCCCGATAAATATCGAAAATCGATAATCGAAAAAATCGGGTTATAGAAGGAGTGGTCCGATCTTAATCAAATTTGATAGACAAAGACATAAGAAACGATATTCAGAAGTTTCAATGTTGCAGTTCTTACAATAGTGCAGAAAATCGATAATATATATGTAAAAGGCAAAATGTTTTTGTGTCTGTCTGTTTATCTGTCTGTATGTCTGTATTTTTTTTTTCAGCCCTTTTATTTTAGTTTTTGCTTCGGGTTTGGCTCTAAGTAGGTATAATTGTAGTTCTTAGTCTCAGCTATGATACCATTTACTCAGAGAACTTATTTAGGAAATGAAAATTTGACTTACATCCATTCATTTTTTTTTCAGTCTACGGTTTCGTTTCAACTGGAAACAACTATTGCTTTTTAGTCTTTCGTGCCAACGTCCAAAGAGTCTGAGCTCCAGGACCATAGATTAGTTTTAAAGCTTTCATTACACCCAAGCAACGCCAGGCTATACTGCTAGTTCTATATAAGCTCATCAATTGCACGTCTTGCCTTGTGTTTTACGCTCAAACATTAAACAGTAACCATATACCTTGAATGTCTCTTGGGCCTTGTATTGGGTGAACATTTATATAAAAAATTCGGAATTCTGAGGATTGGATTAACATCAAGTTGATTTGTTGCAATTTGATCTTTGTTCAAAATAGTCGAGAATTCGGAAGGTCATACTGAGGGAAAGTATCGGAAGAACAAATGACTTGGTAGGGAAAACAAAGAAGAGGTTTATTAAATATCCATACCTAGAACTGGAAAAAAAAAAAACTTGAGTAAATCAAAAGCAACTCAAAGCCTAATCTAATGCGGCTACTTACCATATTTATAAATTGGAGCAGTCCGTTGTCAGAGTAGTAGGGAAGAGCTGGAAGTATGTTAAATTCTACCTTACAACAATTCTCAACCTTTTTCTCTAAGCATTTATTTGCTTTAATATATTATTATTTAAACATATATTACATAGTTTGGACTGTTCTAATTTTTATTGCCATATTTATGACATTTCTGTCGTATGTTCCAGCCTTCTTAAGGTATTCATTCATAAAATGGAAAAAAAAACTATGATAAATCAAGTACTACTCAAATTTTACTCTAACGTGGCTACTTGCCATACTTATAAGAGAGCAGTCCATTGTCAGAGTAGTCGTTTAAATTTTTGAAGATCAAAGTTGACTGGCATAGAAGCAGGACGAAAAAATGCGAGAGAAGATGCTGTTAGCATAGAACTTACGGTTTCATATAATCATTTCAACTGTAAAATGAGGAGGCCTTGCCACTAATTTAGTAAGGCTCTTAAATTCATAGTCAGGTTACTATGGGGGGAAATGTATATTTTGTGTGTAGCGTGTAGCACCATTAGAAATGTACCTTTTCAATCATTTCTTAATTGCTGTTTTTCCCTGGTCCACTCTGACCAGGGGCGTTAGCACCTTTTACGGTCCCAGCTATGGGCAAATAGTGAATCCCAAAACTGGCGGAAAACACCATGAAAGCATAAAAATACTTTTTTTAGGTTAAACCCCAGCAATTCATTTTCTTAGTAACAAAAACAAAACAAAACAGCAAGATGTTTTTGTAATAAAAAAAGAACATAAAAACTCTTAAGAAAATTAAATGTAGTCATTAAATGACCCAAAAAGAGTTGATAGTCATGAACGAACGAATTATCTAACAGTTCAATACTCTTCTCTTTGTTTATAACGAAATTTTCCCGTTTTTTAATACTTTCCTTAGGTTTTGGAAGACACCTTTCGCTACTTTCGGATTTCAATGTCACGCTTCCCAGATATTTAAATTGCATTACATTTTTGGTTTTGGCATTTCTAATTTGAAATGCACATGTTGGGCTGTTTTGTAGTTAAATCTATTATCTAATCAAGATATTAAGCGTAATTAGATGAATGTCCTTCACCTACATAGGGACTAAGTAAGTCCGACTTCATTCGAGACACCTTTCAATCAAAGCGTCATTGAAATTGCAGCAGCGACGAAATCCTTGTTATTGCACTAATAGAGTTTTAACTCTCTTAGCAGCAACGAATGGCTTTCGCTGAAGATCAAATAACTGCATTACCACTCGATATTCTAATACTGATTTCGGTATTCTATATGTAATTCTATCGTTTGGATGATTTAAATTCTTTTTCGGGTTCCGAGTTCTTTTATTACTTTTGCTGCTTTTCAATACAAGTGTAATAAAATCGATTCCAGAATAGATCTTGTGAACTCTGAAAGAAGTCAGTCGTACTAGGAGTCTGAATTGGGGGTCACTCCCGGCTGTCGAACGGAGAAGCATCTGGTTTTAAAAATCGTTGGGAAGACTTGTAAAACACGCGATTTTATAAACAATCGTCGGCAGAGAGAAATGCGGGGGAGGCTCACATACACACATCGGATGGTGTAAAGTCCACGTATCAAACCAGAGGTTGTGGGCACATGCACACACACACACACTGGTTGATTGCATTTGACGAAGGTAGGATTTGAAAAACCACTTCATTACACAAGTAAGCTAGATTTTCAGACTACTGAGGCAAATCCCGCTTTAGTTAAATGTCTATTTCTCTCTTCAAGTTAACTTTTTGCCGTTATGAAAAAGAAATTGTTTCTTGCATTTTTTTTTTACCTATATATCAGTATTCTTCTGCGTCTCCATTATTAGAACAGTTCCAAAAAATAACCTAAAAACTCGACGCGTTTACTTTTTTTTTGACTTGTACACATCTTTTGTTGCCATATTCACCTTCAATGTTTGTCTATATTCCTGAGATGAGGTCTTGTAATTATTTGCATTATTTACATTGTTTGGATTATTTTCTTCAACTTTGTTGCCATATTCACTAAGTTTCTGCTATTCTATGCACTGACCTTCCTCCGATGATTGAAATTTCGGACTGAACCCTTTATTTCACCACTGAATTCAACCAACGCTTTTGTCCACTGTATCAGTATCCAAATGGATAGAAGCGTTGGTTGGATTCAATGACTTGACCCAAGGATTTGCGAGTTCAATACCTGGCTACAGCAGAGGTGAACAACAACAACAAAAAAAAAAAAACAAAACAAACAACTTAGACTTGAGTTAAATAGAGATAAGTCTGATTAATGAACGCACCTTCTAAATTTTTCCGCTGTTTGCTATGAAACATGCGTTGTGGTGTCATAGATTATACCGCAGAAAGTAAAGGCACTCTACTGTGAGAAAATCTGCCTAGTCAGTCATGTCTTGAACGAGACATGATCGCCCAAGCGTGTGACACATGTGACTGGGAAACAAGCCAGACGACTACGCTGTTTTTGGACATTCATTACATTGCAATGCGTTACAGCAATTAAAACTTGTTGCGGATAAAGTATTTATAAGTTTTACCTCAGTCCGTCCGAATATGCTTCTACTGCATGTTTGCTGATATTATATGGAATGCAAGTTCGAATCGAGATCCTTCCGAGCACACTGGAAACATTGATGATCCTTCCTTGAGCCACTCGAAGCAGGGGAAGGAAAGCATTAGTCATATCTATCACGCCGTACATATTAACTGCGAGCACTTTTTCGTAGTGATCTCTGGTAAAACAATCAGGGAAACCTAGGGGACCAATCACTCCAGCATTGTTCACAAGTGACCATAAGCCTGTAAAATAGATCAGAATAAACAACTTTCTTTATGTTTATAGATATCGATTATAGGTTTCCTATTTGTTCTTTTTTGTTCTTTCACAATTTAACATGTTTCACTTTAATTAAAGCTTCTTCAGAGATAGAGAAAAATAAAACAACTACAATCTCCAAGAATTTAAATGTAAGGTCAATAGTCATCTCCTATCTCATTAGCATGCATCTTTTCTCCATCCACTCCACCCCCATCACACCAGTATTCTCATCCTTCTATTAGCCTCTTTCTGACACCCCCTATAACCTACCCCTTTTTCTCATCACTTTCCTCCTATGTACCCCCCCCCCCCCATTGCGCAACAGTGGCAGTAAAACTGTCTTGCTTGGGGTGAAATAATAAAAAAAAGACAGTATACTGGTGTTGTGGTTTAGGGCTATGCCTTATTGTTCAGATATGGTGATTTTCTAAGCGTAGCTTAAATGTGGCACAAGGCCGACAGTAAGAGACACCCAGTGAGGATCGAACTCACTACTCAACGATAATAATTTAGCGAGACAAACTTGCTAACCATATGTGCTCTTATTGTTCAGATATGTATTACAGCAATAGATCATTTAAAAAATATTTTTAAATGTATGTTCGTGGAATATTTTGGATGGTAAAGTGTATGTTTGCATAGAAACTTTTGTCTATTTAAGTGTGTATTGGACGGTAACATTAGTTAGTTTGTGTGTGCGGATTAATAGACGTGTCAAGTGTATTAGTCATGAACGATTTGGCGGTAAAGTGTGTGTGTGTTTATGTAGAAATGCTTGTTTGTCTGGGTGTATGTTATACGGTAACGTTTGTTAATATAAGTGTATATGTATGTGTGGATAAATCTGTAGACATTTCTGATTCAATCGTTGAAATTTTGTATTTAGATATTTTATATAAACGTGTGCATATGTGGAAATGCTGTGGTGGGTCAATAAAACGTGACCAATTTGTTTAGGCTATGATTTTTTTCATTGAAGATGGAATTAGTACTGTTTTATTTAATTTTATGTATTGTTAGATCTAAGTTAGATCCGTAAGGAATGGAAAAAGATGTAATGTTTCAAATGAGTGTTTGTAGTTGGTAGCAATGCCATTATGTATTCAAAATACTTTCTCCTTAAAGAGTTATGTTGTTTTCTAATTAACCTGGTATTAGTGAAATCAAAGTTATGTCGTTTGGATGTAAAACGAGAGTTAGAACGTTTGTCTAAATGGAAGTCTCTTTTGTGTTCGTAGGTGCGTGTTTTTAGATAATGTGATGTCTCCCCCCACGTACAGGTTTGTGCATTGTAGATATTTTCCGATATTTGAAGTGGTGTTTGGTATATTTTCGTCCTGCTTATATCACCAGTAGTCTTGGAGGTGGTAGTAACGATCCTAGTGTTTTGGATGGCTAATTTGTTTGCGAGTTTAACTGAAAGTCTGTTGGAACGCAGGACTATGAATTTTGTGTAATCCAAGTATCCATTTTTTTTTGTCTTTCTCTTTGTGGATTTTGTAAACCAGTCCTTGAGGATGAAATGGTGTGGGTTGGTTGGCAGAAGTCAGATTACTATTTAGAAGTTCGACTTGGTCTGCAGAAGGGTCGGTTTTGTTATTTCTTATGAACCTTCGTGATAATACGGGACCTGTTGACATTAGGCAGTATGGGATAGAACTACCGTGTGATGAACGGCACAGCAATGAAAAAAACGTTTGTGGTGCGTAGTATTTGTAGAAGTACATAGCAATGATCTTACAGGGTGTAGCACTTCTGGAAGCACAAATTCCCAATACGTTTCAGTTAAATTTTGTTATCGATCGGCTAGCTGAATCATCTTCCATATAATACCATTAAATCGTTCAACTTGTGCGTTGTCAGTTGGGTGATAGTGTGGCTTTACTTGTCACGAACCCTTTTTAGACGAGATAGTCTCTCAATTCATGAAAGACGCTGACAGTGTGCATATAGCAGGGCATCCCAGTTAAACTGAACAAACGCTCTAAGGATTTATTACTGTGGTAGTGTGCATGTTTGTATGTGGACAGACGAATGGAAACCGAGTATTTGTCAATTATTACTAGTAAATACATATTGTGCGTAACGGAAGGTACGAGTCCCTCCATGTCAATACTTACTCGTTCCATGGGTCTGGTCGTCTTGATAAGAGGGTTTTCTGGTGGGTTATAGAAACGAGGTTTAATCTCAGCACATATTCTGCTAGAACACACCATTTTCTCCGGTATCGTACAAAGGGAATTTCTTGTACTCTCACAAAGTGTAAGTCTAGTAATTCCAGGTTGGCGTAGTTCATTGTGAATGTCGACAAGGGCGGAGGAGTTAATGACTGAGCAAGTGTAAGCGAGATTAAGTGTATCGGAAACTACATTTTCCTTGCCTGGGCGGGATTTTATTGTGTAGTAGAAGGTTGAGAATTCTCACCGTTACTCTGGAATTTTTTCATTCTTGATTTTTGTGCACTTTTTGTTGGAAAAAAAAAAAAAATGGAAGCCACCAATCTCGGATCAGTAATCAGAGTAAAATGTTAACGTGATAAATAGTGACGGCTTTTCCGTGTAGTGTTTTTAACATGAACGCTTCTAGACGTCCGCCTTGGTTAAGGGCGGTGGAAATGGCCACATCTAACGCATTAAACTCCACCTTGAATGGTAGACTTTCGTCAATTGGTTTTAGTGTGGCTATCACCAGTTATTGTTTTATTTGATTAAACGCTTTGAGTGCTTCCTTTTCAAGCGGGGATTTTGTATTTACTACTCTGGGTCAATATATTTTTTTTTTTTTAGAAAAGTTGTGTGTTTATTTTGAGTAATACGTAGACATGAGCAGTGCTCTTTTGACTGACTTCGAGTTTTCCGGGGGAGGTATATTTTTTTAAAAGAGGTAATCTTTCTGGGTCGGGCTTAACAATTCCACCGCTTATATAGTATCCTAAAATATTCATGAACCGAAGTGAAGCTACAGATTTTGAATAGTTGGTGGTAATCTTGGCCTTCGCAACAGCCTTTAGGAATCTATTACATTTTGGTCGTGTTCTGTCTGTGTTCATCATCATCATACCCAGATGGTGCATAGTGCAGCAACCTTTTGTTGCTGTAACAAACTGTTTTTTTTTTACGGGGCAGGGTTGTTAAACCTGCACCCCCCACTCAAACATGGAAGATCGGTGGACCATTCTTGGTCCTTACGTTTACAGCACCTGGTACTTCCAAATGGTCACCCATTTAAGTACTGACCAAGCTCGATGTTGCTTAACTTCAGTGATCGGACGGGAATCGGTGTATTCAACACGATATAGCCATAGACTCTGTGTTCGGTAGTTATTAATTATGTCGTACTCATTGTATTTTGCAGAATATCCTTGTGTTTTTGAATTTTGGTTTTAACATTGCGAATCTTTTCTTTCTCTATTGTCAGTTGTCGTTCCACAAATTTTCACCGGAATGTCCTAGTGTTGTGTTTCTTACTGGTTATCGGATCGTGTAATTTAATTAATGTATTTTTGGACAGCAGTCTTTCATTTAAACATGTTTCGTTAAAAATGACCGACGAGGAAGATTTTATTAATTTTCTTATTTAATTTTTCCAGTTATCTTACATGTAAAAATGTTTCATAATTTTCGACTTTCCAAGCGCTTTTAGCCTTTTCACAGGCCATTTTCAAGAATGTTATTTTTCTGGTGTTATTATGGCCTCATGTTTGACTGTAATGTAATTTTTTATGTTTTAGTGTTTTTATCTTTAAGGAAACTTCTTTAAAACTGTCAAGTAATGCGCGCGGATGGGCATCGCGTGAGCACACACACACACATATATATATATATATATATATATATATATATATATATATATATATATATATAAAATTAAAAATCTTCCCTGTCGGTTGTTTTTAACGAAACCTGTTCGTATATATATATATATATATATATATATATATATATATGCGGTGTAGATATGAAGAATCCAAAGGAGTATCCTGTACATAAAGTGGTAGGATAACTCTCTAAGAGAGCTCTAAATATATATGTATATAAGTACATATAGAGGAAATATAAGAAAAGATTAAGGCAGACACGTTTATTTCGTGGTAAATCGGAAGTGTAGGCCTATTTCAGGCGAACCATCATCAGCTTTCGTCTTTATTGTACAGAAGATTTAGTGTAAAATCTTCTGTACAATAAAGACGGAAGCTGATGATGGTTCGCCTGAAATAGGCCTACACTTCCGATTTACCACGAAATAAACGTGTCTGCCTTAATCTTTTCTTATATATATATATATATAAGTGGAATCTAATAATAAAATAAGCATGAAAGAAATTAATGAAGTCTCACGAAATATATGGTCATCTCACAGATGAGGCAGCTGATAATGACGTCAAAGAGCAGAGTCAAATGTCGAACTACACAGGAGGTGTATGATAAATTTGGAATTTCTTGCCTCCAGATCACTTTCCATATACACACGAAGCGTCTAATAAACAGTAATACTTTTCGAATAATAAATTGCATGACTTTTTGGCACACAAGTGTTGATCTTCACAAAAAGCTTATAATAAATTGGTTCCCAGACTCCAAATAAAGGGGCGGCCAGCACAGGAAATGTATAAAGTCGTAGTCTTTTGGTTCTAAATCAGTTGTCTAACCGCACGCAAACCGTGTAATAAGTTATAGGCTTGTGGCACAGTGGATATCGGCTCGGAATGAGAAATCGGAGAGCCGAGTTCGAATTCCAGTTGAATTCCTTGCATTCACTTACGCGCAAATACCCTTTTGAAAGGTATTAATCCGTTTATTCCTTCCAGTTTTGGGTTAAATAACAGGACAGATTAGGTTCTATAGCCTTGGTCGGCAACCAGTCTACCGCAGAAAGCAATGGCAATCTACTGCGGGATAATCTTCTGCCCAGTCAGTCATGTCTCTTTCGAGACACGATCGCCCAAGCGTGTATCACGTATGGCACTTAACTGTCTGACTGAATATAATAGTAGAAAACATGATTAAGGCCTCTATTGAGCATAAAGTGAGGGATCGGTTTTCTATTGTTATGAAGTAATAAACTGACAACCCACTAATTACTACTTAATAATATAATACATCTCTTCTCCCTCTAGCTATGAGTCAACAGGACAGATTGGGTTCTACAGCCTTGGTCGGCAACCAGTCTACCGCAGAAAGTAATAGCAACCTACTGCGGGATAATCTTCTGCCCAGTCAGTCATGTCTCTTTCGAGACATTATCGCCCAAACGTGTATCACGTATGGCACTTAACTGACTGATTGAGCAGATATTAGTAAATGTTTGACCACTGAATTAATTCCACTGATACACGAGGCACACAGTAAATTATTCTTTTGTTTGAAAATATTGTCGAGCTACAAGAGATTAGTTTATGACGCTTTTTTTTATCGATATGCCTTACTTTTTTTTATCGATATGCCTTACTTAAAAAGAAATGAAGCTGGGGTAGCGATAGAACAGGGCTTTTTCTATGTGCCTTGTCCTTTCAAAACGTAGGTGATCATGGCCCTCCACGTCTCCCTATCCCTGGTGGCTCTTAGCACGCTTTCTCCTGTAACATCTCGCAGCCCCCGTTCTGTCATCCACCTGTTCAGTCCCTTCAAATACGTTATCCGCTGCTTTCCTTTGTCTCTTTTCCCCTCTATCTGTCCTGTTGGTATCAGATTCCTCAAGCCGTCCTTCCTCATTACATCATCCAAAAACTTCAACTGTCTCTTTCTGATACTAAATATTAATTTCCTTTTCATTGCCATTCTTTCCAACACCTCACCGTTGCTCACATGCTTGGTCCATGATATCCGCAGCATCCTTCTGTAGAACCACATTTCAGCTGCATCAAGTTTTCTCTTCATCTTCGATGATATTGTCCAGCATTCTCTGCCATTTTGAAGAACTGACATCACATAGCAATCTCATACTCTCTTCTTTGTTTCTAGTGAATGTTTCCTGTGTCTTAATACTTTACTCAGCTTCTGGAACGCGTCCTTCGCCATGCCATTTCGCATTCGGATCTCTGTGTCGCACTTCACGTCTTTGGTTAGTACACTTCCCAGGTATTTAAATTTTTCTCCCTGCTTGATTTTAATATCCCCCGCCTGTATTGGGCATTTTGGGTTGCTCTTTTTGCTGATGATCATGCATTCGGTTTTCTTGCAGTTTATTTGTAGTCCTTTTTTGTCACTCTCTTCAGCTACCTTCTGTAGGATATCTTGTAGTTTCCTTTCCGTGTCTGCAATCAGCACTGTACCGTCTGCGTATCTTATGTTGTTTAAATTGTGGCCTCCGATGACAAATCCTGGCATAGCATCTAGGGTCTTCAAAATATTCTCGCTGTACAAGTTAAAAGATCCAGTGAAAAGACACATCCTTGTCTTACGCCCCTTTCTATCTTTGTATATCTGCTGAGGGCTACATTGTAAGAAACACTGAAGCTTTTCATTAATGTGGAAGTTATTTTGTTGCAGGTTATCTGCCTGAACGTTATTTAAAAATCAAATCAACAGGCTTCTATTATGACGCCGTTGTATTTCATTAGTTTTATGATTTTTGTTACACGGTACGAGTTCAACGGAAAGGACTTTTCATTAACATGAAGAAGACTTCAATCTTTTGCTCTGGGTCCCGCCAAATTACCCAGAAGTCAGTTCTACCGAGCCTTTAGAGCAGTGGTATCGAAACTTGTTTTCTCAGGGCCACATTTTCGTAATAAAAATTTGCTTGCGCCTCATCAAATTTTATCTGATAAAGTGTTGTGGATCTTCGTCGCTAATTTGTTGTGAAGTTTGTGGCTAAACTTCGCCGCAAAATGTAGTAACTAGTTTGGTCGGAAGTAAGACACGGAACACAGGAGGTAGGTTCAAAACTGTATTAATATAACTAGAAACAAGATATTCAAAGAAGTGTTAATAATAATGTAAAAATAAGTCTAAAGGTATTATTACGCTCCCTGATTGGTAGCTGTCGTTAACTGCTGTACTTGACTGCTCGTAGCTGCTCTTGTTGAATAACTGCTCTCTAGAAGTTACGCAGGTAATTAATATATATCCAGAGGAAAAGTTCATTCCTCGCAAGAGGGTACCATAACAAAAAGTAAATAATAAAAAAAATATTAGAGAGATATAACTGCGGAGTCAAAGTCGGGACGTTATCATTAATTAACCTCTCCATTTTACGGACCCTAGTAATTATATTCTTAATATTCAATATAATGCAAATATCACAATCATAAAATCGCTTAGTGACGGATGTGCGTTGTGGTGCAGTGAATATCGGCTCGGAAAGAGAAATCGGTGAGCCGAGTTCGAATACCATTGGGAGAGGTATTAATCCGTCCCTTCCCTCCAGTTATGGGTTAAATAACAGGGTGAGACTTGGGGACCCTGACCTTAAAAAAAAATGAAGCAAATCCTAATGAATCTTGATACTCGAAAAAAAAAGTATTACTAGACACAAAACTTATATAAAAACAACAATAAATTGTTGAAAGAAAAAGGTACTACCAGCAATAAATAAATAAAAATTTAGTTGGCATTAAACGACCCGCCGAGGTTGATATGGCATAAAAACAAAACAACCAACCAACAATGATAAAATCGGTCAATAATGATTTATACTGGGCTTCATGCATGCAATTAAAAGTAATTCATAATATTTTACACTTTTAAATCCTTATTTTTGGCATATGAGTTTTAAAAAACCGTTTGTAAATCTTTGTCTGGAGTTTGGAACCACTTTAGATCTAACTGCTTTAGAAGATATGCCGGAGGAACAAGATTCGGTAATGTAATTATTTATATTGTTCAAATTTTAAAAATCTTTGCCATATTCACGACATTTCGGGCGTTGTATGCTCCAGCCTTCATCAAGTGATTGGAGTTTCGAACCGATCTCTTTATTTCAATCACTAGGGTAGATTGTTCTCGTTCCATACGTCATGTCGTTTCCAGATGTCTTAGCCATCTCTCTTTTTAACTCAACTCTTGGTTTTTGTTCACCTCTGCTATAGCCAGGTATTGAACTCAGAACTCTTTGGGTGAAGTCACTGTATCCATCCAACGCTTTTATCAACTAGGCCATGTGTCCTTCAGGGCATCAGTGATGACGATGATGTACTTGGAGAGTCGAGTTAAAAAGGGAGATAACTAAGTTTTTGTTCACCACTGCTGTAGAAAAATATTGAACTCTGAGCGTACAACGGCCGAAGCTTCGTGAATCTGGCAATAATAAAGGGGACAACAGTCTGAACAATGTAAATTATGTAAATAGTCATAATGAAGTTTTATAAAGTCCACCATTGACTACCGTGAAATTGAGATGAATATTGGATTTGAAACACATATAGCGTACTACGAAATATTAATATTACGAGATTTGCGAGTTTGCTATTAATGACCGTCATATTGAGACAAATTTTGTCTCCGGAACATCTATATTATTATGGTATCCTATGAAATACTACGGAATTTGAAAGTACGCTATTGAACACCATAGCATTGAGACAAAGCTGGTATTTTTAAAACGTACAAATCGACTTGCCACCTAAATCCCATCGCTTCCAGTGGAGCGCAGGCCATCGATGACCCCTTGAAACCGATGAGGGGGTCATTGATGCTTCTGTAACTTGTTTTTTATTTCAATTTTTTTTTGGACTCAACGCAACCCCCCTTATCTTCTGGGTGACTGGTTGCCAAACAAGGCTATAGAATCCACAGCTGGAGAGAAGAGATGCATTAATAACTTTCCCAAATCTATTCGCGCATAAATGAATGAAAAGAAATCAACTGAAATTCGAACTCAAATTTGAAGGATGTGCGTTGTGGTGCAGTGGCTATCGGCTCGGATTGAGAAGTAGGAAAGGGAAACAGGATGTACTAGAATAAAAAAAAATGGCCAGGGGAAAAATTACGGATAAAACTTTGACCTTCCAAAGAAAATATTTTACAAGCGTTATTGTTGTTTTAAAAATGTATTCAACCCTGGAAATATATTTTCAGATATTTTTCTTGCTTAAACAAAATAGGCATGATTTTAATAAAATACTTATTTATTTTTTTCAGTTACCTAATCGCGTTGGATGTGCGTTGTGGTGCAGTGGATATTGACTCGGAATATGAGAGAGATCCAGTTTCATTCGTTGCATTCACTTACGCGTAAATATCCACGTGAAAGATATTAAGCCATTGTTCCACTATTTATGGGTTAAATAGCAGGATATATCGGGTTCTATAGCCTTTGTTCGCAATCAGTTTACCGTAGAAAGTAATAGAAACCTACCGCGGGAAAATATTTTGCCCAGTCAGTCATGTCTCGGAAGAGACATGGGCACCTGGAGGTGGTTTAATGGTTAGCAAACTTGTCTTGATAGAACCGTTACAATTGAGTAGTGAGTTCGATCCTCACTGGGTTTCCCATACTTTCGGCTTTGTGCTACATCTAAGCTGCGCTTAGAAAATCTCCATGTCTCGAAAGACACGTGATCACCCAAGCGTGTATTACAGACGGTCCTTAAATCACTGAATCACTACCACTCATTAAATTAAGGATAAACTAGAACATTCTAAGCGCGAAATTTTTTGTTCAAACAATTGAGCAACATAACAGACTTTGAATAAATAACTTTACCTGCGTCCGGGGGGATGGTTTCTTCAACTACTTTGACTGCCTTTGCAATGTCTTCAGATTTTGTGACATCTAGCAAGATGGCTTTAAGATTCTTAGAAGAACTCAATTGAAGATCTGTGACACCCTTCTCCGTCAGACAACCAGCGAAAACCTGAAAGCCCAATGAATCCATACGTTTGGCCAAGAGCTTGCCAAAACCAGAATCGCATCCGGTGACAAATACATACTTCCGGTCGTAGTCTCCGACTGTGAGTTGCGATAGACACCAGCGTATTATGTAGTACACTGCGACTGCGACAGCCACCATCAAGGCTGTTTTGTAGGAAAGCAAACAGTCTTCCATTTGGCTAGATGACTGAAAGGGAAAAAAGAATTTAATTTACCTGGACGAAGGAATTTAATATTTTATGTTTCGGCAAATAATAATTGTATATATCAAACGGGGTGCAATAGATAAATTATCCTCTAAATTACAGAAACATGAAAATCACACTCGCATCTCATTTTAAGACACACGCACGCACATACACACACACACACACACATACACACACATACACACATACACACATACACACACACACATACACACACACACACACATACACACACACACATACACACACACACATACACATACACACACATACACATACACACACATACACATACACACACATACACATACACACACATACACACACACACACATACACACACACACACACACACACACACACACACACACACACACACACACACGAGTGAGTACAGAACGAAGAAAGAATTTTTCCATCGTCAAAAACATTAATTTAAAACAGTGCTCAACATATAATGTATAGAACTGTGAATATTTATTATCAATTATGTTTTAGAACATGTACATACTTTTTTCTATATATATGTCCTCTACAATCATATGGCTGTTTCGACGTTGGGTGTCCAACGTCTCATCAGGAGGAATGGGCAAGAACTGAAATCATCCGCTGTCTATATTTGGTTCACTGTTGTTGTGGGGTTGGCTGGGGTTATTGATAATGAAGGGAATATGTCTTCCGTGTTGACCGTTAGACTTTTGAAGAATTTGGTGTGTAGATGCTAAATGGTTGATTAATGGCATTATCTGTTAGAATGTACGTTTTTATTGGTCGGGTATATCTTTTGGTTAGAATTTCGAAGACCGTAGCATGTGGGTGTTGGATTACTTGGCCAGTTTTGCATGTGTGTGGGTTTTTTTGTGATTAGGGAATCCATCTTGTTTGTTGACCTTACGAGTCTTTAGAACAGCGTCGTGGTTAGCTAGTGTTTGATTAATTGGTGTCTGTTGTTACCAGACAGATTTTATGTGTTCTCTTTTATCTAGAGGCCAAGCTCTCTCCCTTGGGGTTACTTAGATGGACGTGATAGGGGTGGGGTGTTTTTTCCTTTTAATTTTGATTTTTTTCCAGTACTGAATATTTTTGTCCATTTCGACATTTCACTGAAAAATATTCCTATCCCAAGCAAACAGGAATACTTTCAGAAGCTGGTCCTAAAAACTGAAGACCTAGTACGAAGAATGAGATGGAAAGCGCACTTCTTCATTAAAGGCCATGGAGCTCCAAATAACAACACATTCGGATTTAAAAACCTAAGAACCGCTCCTCTCACAGACAAACTTCTTAACTTCGAAAATGACTTGTTCGAAACCATAAACAATATCACTTTCCACAAACACAAAAATAAATTCCAAAATCATTTAGACACAATAGTCAGCAGCATACACAAATCGGATAAGGTCTTTGTCAAATCAGACAAAACATCGAATTTCTATAAGATGGACCCAAATGAATACAAGGACCTAATTAAAAAAACCTAACAAAAAATACAGGAAAATCAACAAGGAGCACAAAAACCACATAGACAGAATAAACCAGGAAGATAAACCAATTACGGACAAATTGAAAATAAGTGACAGTCCCCAAAATAGCAACGAAAGAAGCATATGTGCTTTTGAAAGACCACAAACCTGATATTTACAGTAAATTACCTACAAGGATAATAAACCCCACAAAATCCGAAATTGGTAGGATCAGCAAAGCAATATTAGAGAGGATCAACCAACAAATAAAAAATAAAATTAAACTAACGGTGGACGTGATCGAGTAGTTTGAAAAAATTGGAAAAAATAATGCCACCTTTTTACAATTTGACATTGTGAATTTTTACCCATCGATTTCGGAGAACCTATTCGGTCTCGCCCTGGAGTTCGCGGAATTCTACTCAGACATCACAGAGGATGAAATCAAAATTATCCTGAACTGCAGGAAATCAGTTATAATCCACAACAACGAACAGTGAACTAAGACCTCAAAGGAGAATTTTGATTTATCTATGGGTGCCCTGGATTCTGCAGAGGCTTCAGATCTGGTTGGATTATTCTTACTGTACAACTTAACTGCACACAAGGAAATCGAAACGGACTATATAGGGACGACGGACTAATGATAATTGATAAATCTACTGGAGGTAAGGTTGATAAAACTAGAAAATTAATCCATAGTCTTTAAATCCTTTGGCCTTAACGTCGTGATTAACCACAATATCAAGCAAGTAGACTTCCTAGACATAACATTAGACCTAGTATCGAACACCTTCCAACCTTACATGAAAAACAACGCTAACCCAATATATATATATATATATATATATATATATAAACCCCGACTCTAATCACTCACCATCCATTATTAAACACATCCCATCATCGGTAGAACGTCGCATTAACACACACTCATCCAGTAAAGAGATATTCGATAAGCACAAGGTAATTTATAATAGAATCCTTAATGAAAGCGGGTATAAATCATCAAAAATCAGCTTTGTGGAAAAATTCAAAAGTTCAAAAAGCAAAAATAGACACAGGAAAATAATATAGTATAACCCCCCTTTCAATCAATCGGTTAACTTTAAGCTGGGGCATAAATTTCTTAAACTAACAGAGAAGCACTTTCCCAAAAATAACCCTCTGAGCAAAATCTTCAATAAAAATATCATAAAATTAAGTTATAGCTGTTCCAATAATCTAGAAAAAAATCAAAATGCATAACACCAAAATATTAAAACTACACAGTAAAAATAAATTCAACACTAATACAAGTCCGTCCCGTGATAACAACCTCTGTAAATGTAGAAACCCCAACCAATGCCCCATGACCAATAAATGTCTGACGAAATCTCTGATATATATGTGTTCGACTTCATCCATAGAAAATCCTAAAGATAAAAAAATATATATTGAAAATACCATGAACGTATTTAAAAATCGCTTTTACAATCACCTCTCATCCTTCAATAACAAAAAACAAAACATGACGTCTCTCTCCAAATACTTTTGGAAATTAAAAGACGAAAATAAAACACCTAAGGTTAAATGGAAAATCCTCAAACAAGCAAGAACAGCAAAATCTATAAAGGAACCATGTTTTCATTGCCTTCAAGAAAAAATAGAGATTCTTAAATATATAAATAGTAACAAGCTTTTAAACCAGAGGCACGAAACCACAGTAAACTGTAAGCACATTAGGGATCTAACCCTACAATCATGCTAAGAAATACTAGAACTTTGATTAGATATTCTTATTATAAAAGATTAAAAATGCTATAGAAAAAACCGATCTAATAAATCCTTAAAGTAAGGTCTAATAACCACAAAAACATCTAGATAAATAAAATGTAAAATTAAATGAAATAAACAGGCTCCCAAACTATAATCTATGAAAAATTAAAGACAAAAATCGATCACCTAAATTCAAAATTAAGATTAAATATACAAATTTAGATAAATTATAAAAAACTGATAAAATACAAATTTACATTTACCCTCTAAAAAATACAAGTTCAGATTTTTATAAATAACTTCGCCTAAATAGAAAATATTCCACACTTAAATAGATCAAATTACAAAAGTCTACAGAAAAGTTTAATATTCCGAATTAGATTAGAAATCCACCCGTAAAAAACCTTACTTAAATACAAAAATATTTCGTACGGAAAAAATCAAAATTAAACGAAACAAAATGGCCCCCAAACTCGAAAAATAATCAATTTCCAATATTCAAAATTAAGTTTAAATATACTATATCAGAATAATTATATCACACACAAAAATAAACTGTAAGCACATTAAAGATCTAACCCTACAATCATG